>JBAJFE010000044.1:0-115427 GCA_037903355.1 Trichuris trichiura | reverse complement strand
TCATCGTTATTGGAGGCACGTTTAAACTCCACATTTAGAACCAGTTTTTATATAAAGTTTAAATTTAAAGTGCTTACACAGCACTTACAATAGAAAGCGGATATGTTTAAAAAGTGGCCACAACGCAAGACGAGGAAATTACCATCTTTTCTAAGACTAAAGAATACGAAATGTAAAGTCTTTTGCAAAAAGCCGACTCCTCTTATTACTTAAACAAATATGCGCAACTATCACGCATGCAACGAGGCCTCCAAGGTATCGAGTACCCACAAAAGTAGAAAAATTTTACACATGCAGCAGTGGCGTTTTAATTTCGGTCTGCTCTCTTTGTTTTCTTTTAAATTCTTCCACAGTCATTTCGTGATTGTGCGTCACTTCAGAAGGAATGCTTATCACAAACTCGATGTGCTACAAGGTGATTACCTTATCTGGATTAGTTTCCAAGGACGCCGTATTTCTATATCGGCAAACTAAAATATAAAGAATGTTTTACTAATACGTTTCTTTTGTACGTACCAAAAAGTGAATATGTTTGTCCACCTCTTTTTATGATCTTTAATGGATCAGTTTCGTCTTTGTGCTATTTTTCTGAATCAGAGACGTTTGTCACACAAATATTATTTGCTAGGAAGGAAATACGTTGTCCTAATGACGCAGCGCTTTCATATTATCAGTCTTAAAAGGGCAAAGTCAAATTCGTGCAACTTTAGTTTTATACGTACAGCAACAGCGGTATGTTATCTTCATTTCTTTTTCCATTCTACCATTGGTCCATCTATTATGCATTGACAGGGCTAGACTAGTCTGAAGAGCTCTGAGAAATACTGAAGGAAATTTGTCTTCTTCATAAGGTTAGCTGATACAGTAAATGACACTTCCACATGAAGTCGCGAACAGCAACAAACAACACTTGTGAACCCAAATAGGGTACTGTGTAAAGCACAGATGCGAATACATAGACTTGTGCACTGCATACTTTTCAGCTATAAAGTGTTTGCGTACAAAAGGAGTAGCAACTAATAAACTACATGGATAGAAGCGCTACTGCTCAGTATTCTCTAATAACGCGAAGAAAGTAAAAAGAAACAGTAAGGAATAGGTGAGTCGAGAAATGATGTTTTTGAAAGACGACATAACACTGCACTGGAATAGCAATTTTTGCGACAGTCTTTTTGTTGAGAGACTCACCTTAATAGTTGAGAGCTACCGTCTCGCGACTATTTTTCATAATTGTAAATCTGAAGCACAATGTTGAAGAAACACTGTTGGCAAATGGGCT
The DNA here is from genome assembly GCA_037903355.1 of Trichuris trichiura. NCBI lineage: Eukaryota > Metazoa > Nematoda > Enoplea > Trichinellida > Trichuridae > Trichuris > Trichuris trichiura. Next base: position 114,148 of record JBAJFE010000044.1, on the reverse strand, counting down.
GCAATCAGGGAGAAAAAGCTTCATGCAATCTGATGATAAAAAATTGTTTTTGATCTGCTTAAATAAACTGACATCTTGATACAAGAAACATACTTAAAATAAAGACAGTCATAATAAAATAGCGCAGTACGAAATCATTTGAAAACTGCAAAGGGAGAACACGTTTAGGCACCCCCTAATCTCTATGAATTTACAATTAATACATATGAACAAAACATTTTGACTTATTTTTCATTTATCTTTTACGTTTACAACTTATCACTCTAACCAAAAGGTTTAGACATTAGCGCTAATTATATTTGCATATTCGTTCTGGAGAAGAATTTAAAAGTGTAATTAAAGAAAAATAGTTTACTTACTTTGTTTTCGGGAGCGACGATATTAATGAAATTCATTCTGTTCGTGCCCCTTTTGCAACAATGAATCACACGCACTTTGTCGTTTCGCCATAATTCATAAATTTGTAAAACTTTCAGTTTAACATTCAATGAAAACTAAGAATGAAGTGGTCGACTTTGCAACAGTGTTTTCTTCATTCTGTCACTGCGCTGAGAGAATAAGAAAAAATCGGAAGACATTTTGCCGAGATATTCAAATTATCTTTCAGCAAAGCTGAAATAGGAAGCTGTACTCCACCGCTGAGATCTGTGACAGAGGCAGACTAGAAATTAAAGAAAGTGGCGCAAACTGGATACTATACAGTTAGAAACTAATAGTATTTAAGGTAAGCGTAAATAATAAATATAACTTACTAGTTTTCTCGGCCATCTGATAAAAGTGATAATTAGATAAGTATTGCCACATTTGAACATGAACAAAATGACAAAGTATGATGGTACTTACTTTACTTTCGGGATTGTCGTAATGTGCAATGTGCTGTTCTCTTTTGAGTAGATACAACATGCAAACCAGCGCATTGTCTACGTAGTCTCTTCATTAATAATGAACAATCAAATTTTAAATAATTTCTAAGCAGTTGTCTACTGCTCACTTCTATCCATAACGCACAGATCTGTCACATAAAATAATTTTTCCTCACAAAATATTTTACCTGTAAATAAAGCACGCAAACACTGGCATCGTCATTTGCTCACTTCATTGAATGGACAACTTCATTTCCAAATGACACTTTCAGTTGGAGTGACTTGGTTCCATTATTGTTTTTATAAATAAAAATTTGATTTGCTCACCATAAACGGAATTTCAGAAAAGATGCCACGCAATCACAATTTGTGCATTAGTTTCACGCAAAAAGAGGCGAGTGCGACTGCCAATAAGCGTTGCTTTCGCGTACACGCACAGCAGAGAGCCCATAACTTGTATTAGAAGACCCGGTTTCGAGCAACGATTGAAAAAGTATTTAAAACATTGTTATACTTTATCTTCTGGAGCGTTGAAAATGCCGGTTGATGATGATCCATTGCAGCCGCTGATATTGCTTCGTTTTTCTGTTCAACATTCTTGCAAGGGCTTTAGTATACGGCGCTGACTGTGGAAAATGGGTCAAATGAAGATAAACTTATCATTGGAAGATAATGTCTCTATTTGCTGTACCTTTCGAAATGCTCTACTGAATATTTACTTAAGAGAGATTTCTTGCAATAAAATAACCCATTTCGAGCGAGGTTGTTTTATCAGTCAATTTTATCATTTAATTAGCTGCCAACGGTTAACCTCCAAACTGGTTTCTGCGCAGTTAAACCTAAAAGATGTCTGAAATTTATTACGGTATTTGCCGGTACAATCTGAAACTGAAAATTTATTATTTTGTCGAATTTACGTTTCTGTTCGTTTAGTTAATGAAATACTTTTTCATATATCTCTGAAAAAAGTCTAGCGCCAGAAAACAGTTTTTATGATAATGTTTGAATATTTTAGCTAAGTGAATATTGCACTACGGATTAAAAAAAGAAGTTATTGATTTTCTCTCTTTTTCTTCTAGTTTCTCGCGATGCGCTTTGAAATAAAAACTGTCTTTAAACTTGAATATGTGATGTCTTGGTACGGGGCTTTAATATTTCATGATGAATGGACGTTACATACGGAGGACGAGTCCTGTCAAAAACATTTATTTCTTCGAGGCTTTCGGGTCACTCGAGACCCGTCTTCAGCGGTTCTAAATTATGGATATCAATAGATATCCAAATTATGGATATCTATTGATATCCATAATTTAGAACCGCTGAAGCTCCGGAGAAATAAACGTTTTTGACGGGACTCGTCCTACGTAATTAACGTCCATTCATCATGTCTTTAAACTGAAATAATTTTGTCGGTCGAATAAAAGACAAAGAAAAAATGAATGTGGCGGTGAATGAAAAGTCGTACCAATAAAACGAAAAAAATAGAGGATAAAACAGAGAAATAATGGAATAATAAAAGCAGATTGAAAGTGTACCGTTTTTCTACCATTCAGTAACGTTCTTTAAGCACTTACTGCTTTGTAATGGGCCCTGTTTTAGAACTTCTTTTTCTCATGAGAAAGTGTGCAACGTTTCACAACTATGTACCATAATCCGTGTGTGGTTACTGGGTTGGTGTATACTCAACGGTCTGAAGTCACGGACGGATAGGGTAACGTCGTTATAATGCTGAAAAGGTTGCTGTGTTTGGAAAAAATGCTCATCCTGTTATGTAAATTGTTATTCAGACAAGTGCCAAGGAAGAAGTAAAAAAAGCTTTAAAAAATTCTGTTCAGCATTTCTGCATTGGGAAATGGCGATGCTATGGTACACAGAACAACTGAGCGTGTTCGCTTCTCTTCGCGGCGCTAAAAATGTACAGAATTGTACGACTACAAAAAAGCTCACATATCAGACGTGCTCTTCCGACTGGTTGCCCACCCACAAAGAGCATCACTTCAGAAATGTGTTCCCTTTATGAAACGAATTATTCATCCATTATTTGGAAAACAACAATCAGCGGTGAAAAATAGGGATTTTCTTAAATGCGGTAATGAAATGATCACATATCGGCTCGTCCGGTGACTGCGTCTTCTTTCGCATTGACTTCGCTTGGACGTGTTTTGTAGATTATTGAAACGCATCAAAAAAGGGAAGACGCAATATGAGTAGTTAACAAAGGCTTCTTACTTTTCTATCAGCGCCAATACGTTTTGCGAAAGTTCAGCTTTTTAAAGGCCATCAAGGAATTTAAAACTGACCTGATTTGTCTACGTATAAAATAGTGAAATATAAAAACGACACAAAATACACTTTTCAACAGAAGGAGCATGTTAACAATGCTCCCCGACATTGACTTTCCGACAAAATGTGAAAACTGCGCATTTTTCAGGCCAAGGCAACGCAAAGCTGCTGCCGTATGTGGCGGCAGCTTTTTGAGGATTCACGCAAGTTGCGTAGCGGAAAATTCGAGTTGGCATAGTCTATTTTGAACATTGGACTTAGGCTCTTCTACGCATTTGGTACAGCTTCAAGACAGGTTTGCCATCTACAGCGAAAAGAAGATATTCTGCCATGCATAATGGAAAATTTACGATCTGCATCAAATTTATTTTGCCTTGAACAACAAGCTTACCACAGGTCCATTGGCCATCGCTCTGGAAGACGGGACGTTCGCTTGGCGGCGCCGAAGTGTAGCTACATACGCACAATTGCAGTAATGGCTAAATGGTCAAAACGACCATTTAAACGTTTGCCACCTGAGATTATGGCGACTGTCCAATGACTGCGCCACTTTAGACCCGCACTCGTTCATTCTTCCATAGCTGTCAACGCCCTCGATTAGGATCAGTCTTTTACGACTGTAGGCATTTACGAAGGCTGCAACCCGAGTTATCCGGACCCCATATAGCCAATAAGGAAAGATAACAGAGACTAGAATTGCTCCAACTTATAAAGCTCATCAGAGTCATGAAGGAGCCAATCTGAGCATAAGCCATTATCGTAGAAGGAAGCATAGCGAGACCGGCGACGAACGTCGAAAGTGCAGATAAGGTTACCGGTACGCCTATATACCTGAGCACAGTCATCACTTTGTCATCTCGTGTACCCAACGAAGCGAACTTGTAAGCAACAGCATAATGAAGTGTATAGTCGAACGATAAACCAATAGTCAAAATGATCATAGTCGATTCGACCACGTTCAACCTCCAACTGAGCATCACAAGAACAGCAATAGTGTTCAATATTACAGCCGATATGGACAGTATACTTAAGAAGCTGAGCACTACTGTCCTAGTAACGCAGATAGTGACAATGAAGGCAATCAATATTGACAATATAATGGATGTTGGCGTTCCAAGAAGCAGCTCCTTTTGCAAATCGTACCAAGAAGTGGATAACGAATCTGTAGTAATAAAGAAGCCGCGTTTTATGCTTTGAGTTCGAGCAGTCTTCAATACTGAATTGATCACGTCATCGACGTTATCTTGAAAGCTCTTAAGAGCTGCGTAATCCGTGGTCCAATTGTATTTGGTTCCGGCGTAAATAACAAAGCCAACAACCTTGTTGCTATTGTATCGAATAATTGGTCCACCGCCGAATACGTCGGTTGTTCGGGTGAAGGAAGCGATGCATTGGTCGACGTTCGCTTCCAAAAAGTATTTGCTCAAATAATTGCAGCACGTTTCGTCCTGACCAATGCACACTTGCTGCTTTGACCATTTAAAAAAAGAGTGGGCGAAACAGTCGTTGTCAAATTTCAAAACTGCTTCCGCTCTCAGACGATCGCAAGTGGCTTGCAAATCGCGCAATGTTTCTAAGGTCACCTGAAATTGCATTCATGAAAGAAATAAAAGATGAAATTTAAAAAATTCGTTCGGCCTATCATTATTTGCCACTTTTGAACGATGGGCGCATTTCCCGCAACCTACATTGAACAAATTTTTTTCTTCAGTACATACGGGCGTATATTACAAGTCCGAGAGTTTACATTGAAAATAAAGCTGTCTTTGCGGGGAGTGTAATTTCATCAGTTTATATACGGAAGTTGATCATGATTGTAGCACCTGTAGCGCTAACAGGTTACAGCCCCCAGCTTAGTAACCGGATTGAAATGTTAACATTTCATTAATAATTCAACAGGAGCTAATAAGTTATAACCACATATAGAAGTTAAGACCATGATAAAGGTTTTATACGGTAGGACCCGTTTATAATAGACTTTACTCTGGAGCTTTCGGTTCTGTCTTGGCCCGTCATCAACGAGAGGATCTCGCTATTTCCAATAATTCTTATCGTTGATGACGAGTCAGGAGAGAACCCAAAACCTGCGGAGTAAGGTCCTGGTCATAAACAGGTCCTACTGTACAAAATTTTTCCCATGAAAACCTACGTATCCGTTACCAAATGCTAATTTAATACAATGCAAAAACTGGTCGTCATGCACCATTCTACTGGACGAAAAACGTTAAAAAAGTTGATTATGAATTTGTGGCAACTGAATGAAAACTGTTTTCTCAGGCAACACTTACGATCAATAAAATATCCATATCGCAAGCAATAGGGAAAAGAAAATAGATAATATAACTCCAACAGGGCAGTGCAACTGCATATATGAGGGCATTTACTAAGATTGATCGCTTCTGGGGATGGAGCAACTTTGGTTCACCGCTGTAACCGGCATTTTAAAGTTTTAACAACCTACTTAAGATGATGTCAAACTTTCAAGCAAAAACTGGAATTCATCAATTTTTTACAACGTGAAGTTTTTGCTCATTTCTTAGAGGCATATGTACAGCAAACTATGAATGAGTTATATGCAAATTATACTTCAACAGATTTCACAGATTACAGGACTGACTTTAAGCACGTTTTTTCCATAACGACTGAAGATGGAGAAATTTCGAAAGGGGAGACAGTAACGTAACAACATTGAAAGCTCATAAAAATGAGTTTACCGCGCACTGCTCACGACAGTGTTTAAGCGACGTAAGAACCTGATTATCAGAAGTAGCCAAAAGACGGAAAACTTTTATCTGAGAAACTGCAACCTCAATTTCTCCAAATATTTTTTCTTTAAGCTATCAAAGGTTTCACTGCTTACTCGATTGTTGTTTACTTTCCACTATTCCCCGTTCTGTTCGATCATACTCCTTTGGCCTTTGTTATTCTCAGAAAAAATCAATTTTTCATAAAAGTGGCAGCTAGACAAACATCTTTTTTGTTAAGTCTTAAAATCAGTACAAACTAATCCTCAGTGTCAACTTCAAAAGCGCGTAAAAGTCTACAATAGCTTTGTTAAAAAATACGTTTGTTTTAGTTCAATTTTTTTTGCTTGGTTGATAATCGGCTGCAGTATGTTTATGAGGTAGAGTTTGGAGAATAAAGCTTAAAGTGCTGGAAAACTAAGAGAAAAAGTAAACTACAGGAAATTACCAATTACACAAAATATTCGTTGTACGAACTACCCACTGCTCAATCATAGCTAGCTGAATTCGTGCCAATGGGACGATTGGAAGAAAAGTATTTTCTTACTTTGAAACTCGGGTCGAGTGCCAGATGTCCCTTTGAAAAAGGGTCAAAAGGAGAACCGCCGACTTGGCTGGGCAAAAAGCCCCATATCAAAGTAATCTTCATCGGCATTTTGTACTTTGTCAACGCGAAGCGAAAGTACACTTCCATGTTGTCGTCGTACCATTCGAACGGATGCGAAGGATGAAATAGCTGAATGGGATTACGCTTTGGCAACGAAAGGCCAGGTTTGTAGAACACCATAAAGAAGGAGCACACCAAAGCGAGGCTAAAAAATCCTACCAAATAGCCTTTGAGACGTTGAATAATGAGCGGCAGCAAAATTTGCATGAAGAAGTTGGAGAAAACCGCCCCCATCGAGTACAACTTGTTAACCGTGTCGATCAATGGTTTCGGGCACCACTTCTCGTAAACTGGATTAATGTAGCGTTCAAGAATGATCAACGAAGCCGGCATGAATGAAACGACCAACAGGTAATTCATTAGCATTGTTGTACCGGCAAAAACGCCAAAACACTTAATCACTACCACGTTGCTGGTCAAGCTAGCGAAAAAGGCTGCCGCCGTAGTGACACTGGTAATCAACATCGACAACGCTGCGTAGGACATAGCGTCAACGATGTCTTCGGTGGTCATTGTTTTCGCGCCACTTCGCTTGGACGTGTCGAAGACGTATTTAAGCACGAATGAATCGTCGGCTCCAATGCCGACCAATAAAACGACAACTAGAAGGTTCATGAATGGAAAAAATTCCATTCTGAACACCAAATTGTAGACAAAATACGCTACAGCGACGGAGAAAAACATGGACATAAGGACGGTGACGGCGTAGAACAACGAACCGGAATATACCCAAATAATGAGCGCTACAAGGCTTATTCCAAGCAAGGCAAAGACCGTATCTCTTTGTAGCATGTAGTTGAATGTTTGCAACTTGATTCCAAAGTTGAGACCAACAAGTCGTAGCTGCTTCAACTCGGTCTGCCATTCGGATACTTGATCGTAAAGCTTAGCAAACTTTTTCAAACTGATATCCCGCCTTCCCAGATACTCGTACGTGCTGAAACTGTATATGGGCAGCACTATGGAAGTGTACACAGCACCGGAAGTGTTGGAGAACGTATTGCTCGACAGTATAAAGTAGAAAAGATCATTATAATATTTCGCGATACAATAGTCGGGGGTTGCCTTGCACGCGCTGCTGTCTTCGCCCCCTTTGCATCTCACTATTTCCTCTTGGTACAACGAGCAGCGTTCAACATTCGACGCAACCATCTGTACATCCTTCTCCTTCAAATTCGGACAGCTAAACTCGCCGCTGAAGCACGTTATGTAATTGGGCAGACTCCAAAAGTGATTCTGTTCAAGACGAATTTTAACATTCTGCAAAGTTGTGTTGATCTTCTGTTGCAGCTGGCATAGTTCCAATATTGTGTCCAACGAAAACAAAGCCTTTGTCGACGGAGCCTCCAACACCACCTGACTATGGTATTCCACTAAAAGATAATAAGGTTACTAGCCATAAAGGGGATAGAAATTCAAGAAGAGCTATTGCTTACTTAATTATTCACAGTAAGCCGCCTTTAATGTTGCTCAGTTGTTTTATGCTAATCAGTTTTTTTTAAAATTTCGATCCAAATAGCGCTTTATTCTTGCGGCTACGCCCAGTAAAATTGAATAAATAATTTTCTATTTTAGCCAATAAATCACGCGCGGCAACAAGATTCGAACCGCACTTGACCTAACAAAGTCCAGCACGAATCAATGAACCAATAGGGCGTGTACGTCACTGTTGAGGAAATAGTGACGTTGCTACTTTGCATCTGATCACTACTACGTCTTGCGAAGATTTTTGAAAACAACGTCGAAGGCATTGGGGAAAGCAACTTCGTTTAGCAGTAAGTAATCTGCAGTACAACTTGTAATAAAACTGCGACAAATAAATCACCCCATTTTTGAAATGAAATATTTTAGTAAAATTTCAGCCCCACCCACATCCGGAGCGGTCGCGCATCACCCTTTCTCCCATCCGGTTACGTGTCAATAGATAACGTTCGTACGTCAAAGAATGAATCGTTTTTGGTGACAACGCCCCGATGGGAAAATCGCCCAAAACATTCCAAACGATGGAAAACAATGAAAACGCGCGGCTATTGCTAAGCGATTTTTGACATTGCTCTATTGGCTCGGATAATTAGATGCCGCTTGAACTGGTTCACTAAATTATCTGCTGATATGACGCACAAGTAAACGTATCCAGAGCGTTCAGCAACGGCGGAAGAAATTGCCGACAGAAATATTCGGGTGCAAAGCCTGTAAAGGGCGAAAAGGGCTCTTTGAATAACCGGTTTTTCTCAAAACGAATTTATGCAAATTAAAAGTGAAGAACTTAAAGCCTACCTATGATGAAGTTAGAGAAATGAGAAAAGTGCTCCAAAAGGAAGCTGACCATCTCATTCTCTCTCGGAAGGGGGAAAGTCAAAAGAAAAGCGGGCGCAATAGCATGCATGTAAAGAAATTCGCCTGCAAGCTTATAATTTTCAAACAAATAAATTTTGTCCACTCCCAGTTGGCTGTTCTGCATCTGCATCTCATTCGAACGTATGGGTTACTCGCTGCTAAAGCTTGAAATGGAATTTTAGGGCTTCCGTGGAGAATTTAATTTGCATACGCAGCCTTCATTCATTAAGGAAAGGAGATGACATAAAAAACGGTAGTTGGTGCGTTGAAGCGTTGTATTACTACTCCTCTCTAAGAAAAGACGTCAAGCTATCTTCTTAATGCTTTTCTTGACGTAATTTGAAGGGCTTTCGTTTGTTCGACGAAGAAACACACGAATAAAGACAAATAGTCACTTAAACAGCAACTCCGCCATATATGGATGCCTGAGCGGTGAAAAAGCTAAGCATGCGTAAAGAAAGGCGGAACAAACTTACACGCTATATTTGCATTCGTCGCTTATTTGTCCTAACAATAAGTCAATGACGCGGAAAACTTGCCACGCTGAAATCTCACTTCCAATAGGAAACCGCAACTTTCCCGAAGAAGCTCAATTAAGACTAGTAGTAAGTTTGAAAAGTGAAAGGCCGAAATGCAAATAAAGTTAAAACAGCCGTAGCAAATATTGCCGGAGGTCAGTGATCAGTCGGTCGGCCAGTCACTTTGCCCGTAGCAATTTCACCTTAACAATCCGCCGTGACAACATTTTCTTTGAAAAAAATAACCAAATTAACAAAGTCGACAATGGCTGTCAAGCATGCGAACATATTGTTCAATGTAGAAGCTACATTAGGACAAATTGACCAATTAAAAACGATGCCACCGGAAAGTTGAAGGAACATCTTTAACGCTGTCCGAACTAGTTGACACTTGGCGTACGTTGAAACTTACTACTATTGGAAAAATTGACCAAACGCGGAGCCAACATGTCCAACGACCTTAAGTTAGCCAAGTTCTTCGCGGGGAGTTATGTACAGCCTTTTTTGGAAGCGGAGACGCGATATACCCAAAGGCCTTGAAAGGCGTTGGCAGAGAATGTCACGAGGTCGCTCTTCCCTCATCTATCAAATTAAAAGTGAGCAAACATAATGCCAAACTTGAGCGGCAAATACGCAAGCCGGTTTGGTCTAAGAATGGTCACTTTGACAGTGACGAACTGACAATACATTTTTTGCCCTACGCAAACCGCTCCAAATGGTTTACAACCAATTAAGGGCAAGACCGCCGCACCGAATAGCAAATACTGCTGCTGCTGCTGCTGCTGCTGCAGCAGTTTTCAAAAGTGAAAGGCGTCTCTCTTTGCGGAAAGGACGAGTTTGCCTGGAAATCAACAACTTCGATAAAAACAGGATGGACGAGCCCAAAAAGGACCATTGGTACACCAACGATGGACAAAGACAATAAGAGACAACTTACGCTGGTTGAGAGGGGCGTTCAACTGCAAACATGGACTTGAAGTCAACGCCCTGAAGAAGATCTCCTCCAAATGTTGACCGGACGTTGGCTTCTCCGACGTCTTGTTAGTTTCGGCCCTTTTGCTTCTTCAAAAAAGAATCAATTGAAGCGGAAATAATGGCTGGCAAAATTGCCAAGCACGAAGCACCCACTTTTCAAAAGAAAACAATACAAAGAGCAGCACCGCTTTTGCTATGGAACATTTAAATTTCTGGATTGGCCAACTTTACGTACTGTCATTTTCTACGCACGAAGCGGAAAGAAAAAAAATGAACTCGAACAGCGGCGTTCGTATGCACGCTAAACTCTTAAGGCACCCTGCAGCAGTAAGCGAGAAAGAAATAGGCTCTGACAAGAAGAGTAGTCTTACCTTTACGCGTAGGCTTGACAAAACATAGAAAAAGTTGAGATTACCTCTGGATGATATTTGGTGGCATTTGACGGTAAAACTCTTTTCCGGAATCGGGATAAAAAGATATTCTTTGTTCCAAGTTGTTCCAAGTGAGCACTCGATCGCTTAATATGGTACCTCTAGTTTCGAAACCCTTAAATGGTCATGCAACAAAAAACTTCAACCAACGGTCGTGTTGCCGCTCACCGCTTTGGGATCGGAAAAGTCGGGCGCAGAAGCCAAGTGAAATCCAAGAGCCGTAAGAGCACCCAAAAGAATGGTAGTGACGGAAAATACTGCTATTGGCTTGTTGCTAATAAACATTGCGTAGCTGAAAGCGGGAAGTGGCAATTAGCAAAGTGACAAAAGCCGGTTGACGTCGTATTGACGGCTACCGTTTGCGCACATTTTCCAAAACGGACTCGGCCTTTTGAACATGGTTGCTCAGCCCAACTACGGAGCCATTTTCGACCGCCATCGTTGAAACAAGACAAAACGACTTTAGCCACCGATCAGCAAAATGAGGTTAGAAGAGGAAGAAGAAGAAGAAGAAGCCAACAACAATGCCCACCGGCTGGCTTCTTTATTTGGTCATAATTGAAACGGTCAAGTTCAGTATTGTCATCATGATCGTCGTCGTTTCCTGCGTCGTCGTCGACGTGGTCGGATAGATTGCGCAAAAAGCTTTCAAATGCCGTAGCAGCTGAAGTGAACCCCTGATTGCGTTGCCCAACCAGTTTCATCAACTAGGGCGCCTGACTTTCGTTGTCCAGGAATGTGACACGGTCCTTCCTGAAACGACAAGGCCTACTTTTCCACTACTGCAGCAATGCACGCGTTCGCCAAAAGCGAACGACCATAATTATTTCACGTTGGTCACTTCTCAGCGACACAACGAGACGCATTGACAATATTGTTGGCATTGCAAACAAATTATGGCCACTTCGTAGTCACCACCTTTTCAAGTGAAGGCGTCGAATCGCCTGTATCAACTTTGATAGAAGAGCTTTGAGCGGTCAACCGCCGCATCAGCGCCTGCTTTTAAATGCAGCATGACGGCGGGTCGTTACGCTGTTAACTTTAATTTTAAATGCACATACACAGTATTTCGGTCGTCACGTTGCTGCCGTCCAAGCAAGTCGTTTCGCCCGCATGAACAATTCAACCATAGACGTCGTCTTTAGCGTCTACGAGTAGAGCGTCCTTTTGGGAGTGGCGCCATTTCACACAAACACAACTACAACATACAAACAAGGCGCCAAGCGTCGATAAGGTGGTAGACTTTGCAAGCTTCGACCTGGTTCATTGTTGACAAATTGTATTTCGTCGATAAAGTATCCTGACAGCTGTCAAGCGAAGTCAGTTGCTCCGCCGTCAGCTCTGACGAGCAAACGAATGGCTATGTTGGCCTTACGCGACTAAAGGCTTGCAAAATTGCTAAACGCTCGACAAGTTCAGCAACAAAGCCAACTGTCCATTTGCTACTTGGACTACTCGCGGAAACAACAACGTACGGTTTGTTTTTTTTAAAATTAGCCTTATGCCCTATGCGCAAGTTAAAAACGTCTAAAAGGCGGAAGCGGTTACTGGTATATCAAGATTCAAAATTTACGGAAGAATTTAGGCGAACCGTTGAAGACGAAAAAATCTTAAGGCGATCGAAATATACGATAAAACCGAACGTTGGCGTGGAGAAGTTCGATTTGCATCATGTACCGAATGAATAGTGAAAAAAAGGCAAAGGTCGTAGCAACGACTAAGTAAAGCACGTTGCGTCGGCTGAATGGCCTCTTGTTATTCATCAATGAAGCTGCAGTTTTATACCGTAATAGATAAGATGAGCTTTTTACCTTCTGCTTAAACAAGCGTAGTATTGTGCGCCTAAAGTGACGAAAAACTTGATTAAGAAAAGTTTGTTAAACATCTATACAAACAAGGTTGCGTCACTTTTCGAACGCCCTTTTGGGTAAGTTGGGCAACTGAAAACGAAACGCCACGAACAATGGAAGAACGAAAATGTGAGATCATGAAATAAAAGGTCTCCCTGCCAGGGAGTATTGCGTATGAGAAGCGGGAACGTTTCGGAACAATGCTTACAAACTTTCTGCTAGCGCTGAATGGATAAATGGAAATTCGCAAGTCAGATAAGTTCGGAATAACGTACCATTGAAGGTTCCATGTTGAGCAGTTTCGCTTTCTCACATCCGCTGAACATACAATGCTGTAGCGCGAAAAAATTCGCAGCAGTCACCCCTTTGTCCTATGGTAAAGGCACAAAGATAACCTTTGATAACCAAGGAACATTCTCGCCTGTGAAAACATACAATCAGAAGTTGAAAACGTCAAACGAATACATGAGAATTATAGGGTCAATTGGGTCAATTAAAGTTGACAGCAACACCCATAGAGACAGAAGATATATGCAGCTTTACAATTTTCCAAAAGCGTGCAGTCGAGCCTAACAGTTAAGCAACAACTAGCGTACCACGTCTGCTGCCAACAAGGTAACAAAGTGACGCCAAAAGCGGCACCATATATAGAAGAGAAGTATCTTCTATGCACGTTACGCCGAGTGAAATAAAGCATGAGTGATGAAAACATTAGGAAGTACATTCGCTGTACTAATTTTGCGAGCTGCCACTTTTTTCGTCTTTGGCGCTTTTGAGATAGTTCTTGCGCCCTATGATCAAACGACTGAGCTATAAAACAGTTGCACGTCACATTTAAGTTCATTTCAAACCGCGGGAAGATGGCTAAGTTGAACGAACGGAACTAAAAGAATATGGAGAAAGAATTTAGCATATAAATTAAAAACGTTCATCCGAGCTAGCAAAGGCTTTCACAAAACTTTAAAATACAGTTATGTAAAAAGATTAAAGGTCATCATTTCAGTTATAATTTTTCAAAAGCGCAAAATGGAATGGCAAGCCAAAACGCTGCAGATTTACCACGCAATGTTGCTACAGTTCATTAGTAAGGCGCTGATAAAGAAATGGGCATAAGTTATTGCTTGTCTGAATGCGCCGCGAAATGCACAGTAGGCTAAACGAATGCAGGTACAGCAACATTTAAAATTAAGTTGCTGCTCCTATCGGTACTATTTTGACCGCAAAAGAGTGCGCCCCATCTAAGCTGAAGCCAGCAATGGAGACTTGCTTGAACAACAGAAATCAGCTTCTAAGGAACCATTTACAGCACATGAAAGTGGCGAAGAAATCAACGCTGTAGTAAGTCATGTTTGCCACATTCTCTTGCTGGCGAAACAGGAAACTCTGATCAGAGGAATACAAATTTTTTTGTAGTCTCATCTGCATTACAGCTGTTTTACTGTACATTCCCAGGGCGCGTTGCACCGAGACCAAGAAAAGTACTTCGCAAACGATGTGTAGCGCGGTATCGATGTGATTCGAACATTTTCATACCAGAAAAACACATTTTCAAAGCAATGCCCGAGAGAGGGTACTAAACGACTACACGTTAAAATGGAAGTCAGCCTGGTCGGTAACAGCTAAACGGCCCACTGTAATACTGTAAGTTCGCCAGTCATCCTCTCCCGCCTTTACCTAAGCCTAAGCAGAAACATAAGGCTTCCGTTTCGGTTTAGATTTGGTTAAGGGTAAAAAAGGATGATTAGCGTGCTCTCCAGTAAAGGTACAAGAAGCTAAGGGCAAGCTTGCCAGAAAGGAACCTGCATTTCTCAAAAGGTGGGGCGGCTAAGAGACAAGATTCCCGTTTTTCCTCGTTTTCCAACGGCAAAATGCCGCATTAAAGGCATAAGGCTTTGTAAGTCTGTATAATGCTTCACTCCTGTTTAGCAAAAATAAATCGAAGCACGCTTATTTACGCGGGCATTAACGGCTAGACAATGTTGGGCCCAGAAATTGCGCTTCTTAATGTAGACTTTAAAAAAATTATTTTAAACAAAAAACAAGAAAACAGTATACCGCTGAAGATCAGATGCCAATGAGCACCTCAGGGAATTACTTGCACCCTTTCTTGAGCGGAAGTAAAGAACCAACCGCATTTTTTTCACATGCAAAGCGAGCAGCCCATACGGTGCGAAATGACATTCGTTTTTCAAAGGATATTTGTAGTTAAAAAATAAAAAAAGTTTACACAGTGAAAACAGCTGCTCACAGCTTCATTGATCCATGACCAAAACGGATAATCGTTAAGAAGAAAAAACTGCAAATTGTAAAAAGCGAAACGGTACAAAGCAAAAATTACCTAAGATTAATGAGCTTTTGCTGAATTAAACACCCGCTGGGCCAATTTACCAGTAAAAAGTATGCTTCCATTTTGCAAATGAGTACAGAAAGATAATGATGATCAAGTAAGCTTTTGGAACTGTCCCAATAAAATGGTTAAAGTAGCAAAGAAAACATGCTGCGTTAGCGAAGAAATTGTAAATGTGCTCTCAGGAACTTTGTGTTCTCTTTAGTAGCGCCAAATAAAAATTCAAAATAGCCTGACGGGTTTTGACTAATATGTTCGTACATAACCATGAAATATTTTACTACATGCAACGTAAAAACGCAACAGCCGCTGCGCTGTTTTATGGAGCGCAAGAACACCAGACACAACAGTACTCTTCAAGCATACATGTTCAACTGTGTACTGTGTAATTCAAGGATAATTAGGTAGCGACTGAGTCGATGCCCGTTAAAAGCAAAATTTTGGTATTTTTCATGTAAAATGTTGGCAGAAAACCAGAGCAATTAAGCTCTCAGCGCTCATATCGCTGTTAGAAAAACTGGGTCCTTTCTATTAGACACCAGTAGGTATAGTGGAATTCAAGTTACGTTGGTTCACTTACCCCAAGGCAGCCTGAACTAAAGTAACCGCTGACAAGAGTGTTTACGCTCGGGATGGCTACCGCGACTAACGGGATTTGTTTGCAGGTTTAATCATAGGCTATTCAGGGTTCTGCAGTTACGAAAAGAACCTGATTTCATTTCTACCTACAGTATGCACCAGCGGCTACGATTTATAAAATTAATATAGAAAGGTAATGGTAATCAAATTATACGCTGCTGGTGTTGTGAAGAGTGCCTAAAACAAAACTTTTTAAGTTTCGTAAAAGCGTTTCTTTTCAGCCTTAAATTTTTAAATTTAAGGTCCGTAGAAGTTTCTGAAGAACCGCGCGTACAGTAAACAGTTTGCAGGTTTCATCTTAAAACATTTTCAGGTTCGTCAAAAAAGTTTACTTGCTATTTTTTACCTGTTGCGTTTTCCCGCAAATGTGCGGTAATTTCGGTTACTAGCCTGCCCCTACTCGCTTACCGTAAAGTCTTATTTACTTACGTCGTTAAGTGGACTGCAAAAATTTTAAGAAAATAAAACATTCAAAAATTAAAAACAAAATCCACAGAATGCTTTCAAGGCTTTCAGTAGGGCAACTGTACGGCCAACAGGACTGCGGAAAAATTGCATTGAATTTTCGATTTTTCCTTCTTACCCAACATTTTTTTAAACTTTATCGTCACTACGTGAAATATTAAATATGTATCGACTCAGCCTATACATTTCGTCCATCTTCGGCTTTTTAAAACTTCATCTATCGAAGCGATCTTCAAAAATTGTCATTACTCTTTAAGCTAAACTGAAAATAGGAAATAAGTTTTGGTCAATGTTGGTATTTTAACTTAAAAGTTTCTTTAATTTGAACACCAAGTGCAGTGCAAATTATTTTGCACAGAAAAATCGTTGAACAGGGAACGCCTTTGTAACAAACGACCATGGCACTTTTCTACCATTAATTCGTCTCTTCGTCTCGACGTCTTCTTGAAGTTCTGTAGGCACGTCGCCTTGGTTTCTTCCTGCGTCTTGCGTTCAATGAACGACCAATGCTTACAATAGGAGCATTTGTCATTTCCGTAACGTTTCCATCAATTACTCCGCTACCGGCTACGGTAGACTGAAGACCACCGCATCCTGGGACCATTTCCTTCGTATCGCATTGTTCCGCGTCCGAATTGTAAAACATTCCTTCAGCGCAGTAGAAGACAGCCGTACTTCCATTGTTGCATACGAAGTAATAGTTGGTACAATTATTCTGCGCGTCGGCATAATTTCCATTGGCCATAGTGGTACAATTGATGAATGGCGCTTAAAAAAGAAGGAAAACAAACCCTTGAAATTTTACCAACGAAAATGCCTGCTGACGTCACTTACGCGTGTTTGGTCTTCTCGTTTTTGCTCCGCTTGATCCCGCGCTGCCGCACTGCCTTATAAAGAATTTGAAATTGCACTGGTCAGTAACACTGTCGTAGAAGGTTTTGGCCGGACATGGTTGCTTGAATGAGAAACCGCCAACGCACGCAAAGTAGTAAGGTTGGCAGTCTCCCGCGGCCCAGTTACCGTCCGGCAAACCGCTACAGTCAAAGGCAATTGTTGTCCTTGTTTGGCTACTCGTACTTGGACTGAGCGTCGTTGGTCTATTACCATTCGAACATGCCGGCACACGATTAGACAAGTCGCAGACGTCCAATTCGGGATCATAGAATGTTCCGGCAGCGCACTTGCGCGTAATGGATACACCATTGGTACAAGTGTAGAAAATATTACTACAATTGTTTGTGGGGTCCGGATAATTGTCATTTTCAAGACCATCGCAATTTATACCTACAATAACTCAAGCTTTTACAACATCCCCAATACACTGCTTATTAGTTACAGTAATTACCCGTAGTGTTAGTAGCTGTTTTCGAACGTAACGGGAAGAAGTTATTGGAAGTAGAATTTACACACTCGTAAACATCATCAAAAGGCGCGCATTCAAGGTAGACAGGGTCGAAGAACAGCCTGAAAGGACATTGCTCCCTGGACGTTTGTCCTCCATTGCAGCTATAATAGAAGCTTGAACAATTGTACAGCGGATTGGAATAGTTTCCATCCGGCATGCCGGTGCAATTGAATTGCGCTAAAAAACAACTTTGCCGTCGTATTCCACCTTCCCTCCTTTTAAATGCATTTGCATATTTACCCTCGGGTGGAATGCTCGAATTGAATCGGCAAATTTCGATCTGCTCCGGTGTTGTACAGCTACCGGTCGACGGATCAAAGTACAATTCCCAACTGCAGATCCCAAAGCTACCGCTACCATTTTTGCATTCAACAAAGAACGGTGAACACATGTTCTTAAGCGCGAAGAAACCATCGGACATTCCCGCACAAACGTCGGTGTAGTCTGGAAAGGTTAAAAGGATGAATAACGAAACGCGTTATCTGCTGATTACTCATCGACTGTTGGCAGTTTGCCAACTCAGTAGGTGTCGTACAATTTCTTGCCGCCATGTCGAAGAACAGTCCATCAGGACAAGTCAACCGGAAAGCCTGTTGACTCTGGCATGCGTACCAACTGGGCGAACATTCCAATTCGGGCGGCTGGAAGAAGTCGTCTTCCCTATTTTGGCAGTCGAATTCAAAAGGATAAACTTAAAGCAAATCGCGCAAAATACAACGCGTTGGAACAGTAATGGGCAAACCGCCTTACCCGGAGTGAAGTTTATTCCCGCCAAAAAGTTTTCGTCGCTTTCCGAACCTCGAAAAGTGCCAAACAGCCCCTGCAAGCGACCTTCCGCCGCGGAAGCGTTGTTGCCTGACGAGGAAGTGGAATTTTCCAACGTGGCATTCGAGCAAGCTTCTATTGCTTCTGGCCAAGTGCAATTCAGGCCAACGGGATCAAAGTACAATTTTCGCTTGCAGACCAAAAAGCTGGCCGTCCCGTTTTGACAAGTTATGTAAAATGGTAGGCACGTTGAATTGTCGATAGCGTACGAGCCGTCGGTCATGTTTTGACAGACGGTTGTCGAGTCTGCAAGAGGCATTTAAAAATTTAAAAATTACAGTCTCCGCGCGCAGGTACAACACGCTTACTGTACGCGCTTTCGCATTCGTTCACTTGAGAAGCGTTTGTACAATTTTGCGTGCTTGGATTGAAGATCAGATTGTTGGAACAAAGCAAACGTGTAGCCGTGCCGTTTGAACAATTGTAATAAGCTGGCGAGCACAACAGTTCGGAAGGTTGGAAACTTCCATCCTCTCTGCCAGTACAGTTGAATTCAAACGGAGGAACTGAAACGACCGGACAAAATATGACCAACAGTATTTGCTAACGATAAGTTTGTACCGCAAATATTCGTGCCATTCTCTGCAGATGGAGTAGAATAAGCTTCAGAAATGCTAGTTGACGGCAGACCTGAAAACTTTGATACTCAGCTACGCTTTGCATAGCTCTCAATGATTATAATTTGCTCACCTGAGCCACTGACGGTTGATGAGCTACTTTCAACGCTAGACATGGCACTCGTAACTTCGCTACTCAAAGTGGACAGGCTAACACTACCCGAAGGGCTTTCTTGGCTACTCGTAACGGACGTATTTCCCTCAGTACTCACATTTGAAGATTGGCGATAAAGGGCGCCATCATATCTAAAAATTCGACCATCTGCAGAAGTACTTTCAGTGGAAGCACTTGTCGATCCATTAACCGTAGTTTCGTTGCCTTCGGAACCACTTGTAGTCGTCTCGCCACTAACAGTTCCATTCCATTCCGAACTGCTTGTAGACATCTCTTCGCTAGAGGTGACGTTTCCCGCGGAACCACTTGTGGTCATTTCAGTGGAAGATGCATTTCCTTCAGCTCCACTGGATGTTACCTCGCCTGATGCCGTCGGATATGCACCGCCGGTGGTTTCATTTCCTTCTGCTCGTACTCATCTCTCCACTTGCACCGCCGGGACTGCTTGTGCTTGCCTGTTCGACGGTAGTTTGATTCCTACCGGAAGCACTCGTCGTCATTTCTTCGCTAGAAGTCGCATTTCCTGAGGAACCACTTGAAGTCACATCTGCTTGAGGTCCACTTGTGCTCATCTGTTCACTCGAAGTAGCATTTCCTTCAGAGCCACTCGTGGTAGTCGCCTCCGCGCTTGAAGTCGCATTTCCTCCAATTCCACTGGTCGTCACTTCACCTGACATCGTTGAGTAACCACCGCCATTGCTTTGAGTTGCTTCAGAACCGCTTGTCGTCGTTTCTTCACTCGAAGTCACATTTCCTCCCGAACTGCTCGTGCTCATCTCCATGCTAGAGGTAATATTGCCTTCCGTTCGGCCAGTGGTCTGTGTGCTTTCGGAACCGCTGGAAGTCTCGTTTCCCATAGATTCACTTGTGCTCGTCTGTTCGCTTGAAGTTGCATTTCCTTGCGGCTCACTGCTGGTAACCCCTGCGCTTGAGGTCACATTACCTTCGTAGGTCGTTGTCACTTCGCCTGACACCGTTGAGTTGCTACCCTCAGCACCGCTTGAAGTCATTTCTCCGCTTGACGTTACATTTCCTTGCGTTCCACTAGTGGTCATCTCCCAACTTGAAGAGGTTACATTTCCTTGAGAACCACTTGTCGACATCTCGCCTGACGCTGTCGGGTATTCACCAGCAGTGGTTTCATTTCCCTCAGAGCTGCTCGTACTCATCTCTCCACTTGAGGAAGTTAAATTTCCTTCACTTCCGCTAGTGGTCATTGCACCAGATACTGTTGGATAAGCACCGCCAGTGCTTTGACTTCCCTCTGAACCGCTTGAACTTTGGGAACTACCTGTCGACATCTGCTCTGTGGAAGTCATATTTCCTCTGGAGCCACTGGTGGTCATCTCCGAGCTTGAGCTCACGTTTCCTTCAGCTCCAGTAGTCGTCATGCCACCTGAAACCGTCGGAGAAGCACCACCAGTAGTTTGGCCTCCCTGAGGACCGCTTGAGGTCATATTACGTTCCGGACCACTCGTAGTCATTCTTTCAGTGGAAGTCACGTCAGCCTGAGGTCTGGTAGTGGTCACTTCACGACTGGAAGTCACGTTTCCTTCTGCTCTACTAGTTGTCATCTCACCTGACGCTGTCGAATTAGAAATTCGGGTGGTTTGACTCTCTTGAGAACTCATCGTTCCACTTGAAGTAACATTTCCTTCAGAACTGCTAGTAACCGTCTGTCCGCTGGAAGTCATATTCCCACCAGAAGCACTCGTGGTCATTTCTTCGCTAGAAGTCCCATTTCCTGACGAACCGCTTGAAGTTACGTCCGCTTGAGGTCCACTGGAAGTCGTATTTCCTCCAGTTTCACTAGTGGTCATCTCCCCACTTGAGGAGGTTACATTTTCTTGAGAACGACTAGTGGACATTTCGCCTGACGCTGTCGGGTATTCACCACCGCCAGTGGTTTCATTTCCTTGAGAACTGCTCGTAGTCATTTCTTCACTGGATGTTACATTTCCTTCAGTTCTACCAGTCGTCATCTCTCCACTTGAGGAGGAAGTTACATTTCCTTGTGAACTACTCGTCGACATCTCGCCTGAAGCCGTTGGGTATTCACCGCCAGTGGTTTCATTCCCCTGAGAACTGCTCGTGCTCATCTCTCCACTTGAGGAAGTCACATTTCCTTCGGGACTACTCGTGCTCATCTCTTCAGTAGAAGTCACATTGCTTTCCGCTCCGCTAGTGGTCAGGGAGCTTTCGGTACCGCTGGAAGTCTCGTTTCCCATAGATTCGCTTGTGCTCGTCTGTTCACTCAAAGTGGCATTTCCTTCAGACCCACTCGTGCTGGTCTCCTGACTTGAAGTCACAGATTCTGCAGCATCAGCTTGCCTCATTATCGCCCTGTCCGAAACGGTCACTCCAGACTCGCTTGTGGACGTAACATTGCCCTCAGAGGTTATGCTCGACGTTGCTCCTTCACTTTCGGTAGCGTTTTCTGTGATGCTTATTGTAGAGGTGCTAGATGGTCCCACCGAACCACCGGACGTGGATGACATAGCAATGGTATTATTTTCTCCGCTTACGGTAGTCGACTGTGCTTCTACAGAGCTTGACGATTCTGCCGTGTTGGCTCCAGGTTGTGATGAGTTCGATTGGATAGAGGTCGTTGTAGTGCTTCCGCTTATGCCGATAGGAATTCTTATAGTGCTAGTTGTACCTGAGCTGCCTGTTTGCATCGCGCTTGAAGTTGTTGTTCCTGGAAAAGTTTTTTACTTGAAAACTCTCCTTGCCGACAGGATTGTTTGGACATCTACCGCTGGATTGAGTTATATTTCCGCCACTGACACAAATCTGAACATCCTCCGGCGTTGCGCAGATGTTAGTTGTAGGATCAATGTACAATCCGTCCGGGCACATTTCCAGGAATGCGCTGCCATTTTCGCACTGGATGAAATATGGTGTACAAAGATCATTGCTCAAGCTGTACCCTCCGTTAGTCAAATTACCACAAATGCTTGTACTATCTAACCAATTAAAGTAAAAAACCAATCAGCAAAGCAATATTTCAAAATGACGTTTGTACTCTTACTTAGCACTTCTTCGCACATTCCAACCTGACTTATTTCGGTACAATTTCCGCTACGCGAATTGAAAATAAGCCCGTCGTCGCAGATTGAACGTTCAGCCGTTCCGTTAAGACAATTGTAATAAGCCGGTAGGCATTCCAGTTGAGCTGGTTGATATGCCCCATCATCTCTGCCAGTACAATTGAATTCAGCAGGTATAACTTAAACGTCCCATAGATAGCAAAGAATAAGATAATCAAGTATCTTCACCTGTCGTCTCATTTCCACTGCCTACGTTTGAACACGCTTGTATGTTGTCAGGCGAAGAACAATTTCCCAACATCGGGTTGAAGAACTGGCCGTTCGGACAAGTTTGGAATACGCCGCTTCCACCATTGCATTGCAAGAAAAAGGAGAGGCAACTATCGTTGTTAAGCGAGTAGTTGCCGCTGATCAGATTAGCGCAGTCGGCCGTAAAATCTGGAATTTATATAAAAAACACGTAATGGATTAGAGGGTTCTTATCCAGTTGAGCAATTCACTTCTTTGGCCAACGCAAGCTGGGACGTTGGACGCGGGTTGGCAGAAACCCTGACTAGCATCAAATATGTCCGTAGATGGACAAATGAGGCGGATAGTTTCTCCGCGGAAGCAAGCAAAGTACGCTGGCGTGCAATTGAGAACTGGATGCGCGTATCGGCCATCTTGCCTGTTGGTACAATCGAATTCCGGATCTGCAGTAAATGTTATCTCGCTAAATTTTCTGCTCCGTTCCTTATTAGCTCAGAAAAAAATTTTAAACATTCGGCACGTGCTTACTATACAATTTTAACACAAAGGAAGTCAGAATTTTTGAAACGTACCTGTAGAAAACTGCTCCGACTGACTGCTGACAAATGATGAAAAAGAAATGAGAAAAAATACAAGCAATGATCGTTCGACAACCTAAAAGAACTGAACGTCTTCTCTCTGTCGATAGAATGATTGGATACCAACCCGACGTGCCATAGTTGCGTGTCCCTGGTCGTACTCGCTTTGTTCCTGCCAACAGCTGGCGAAATAATAATAGCCCCCATTTTCACTCGGCCATTCTTGTTGACCTGAAATCTACCTGATGAACTATTAGGGTGACCAGGGTACCCATGCCATCGTAAGAGACCTTATGTAAACAACGGTTAGCCTGCTACAATGAGGTTCTAAGAAATAGCTCAGTCGAAGCGAGGTCGCTCCTCTTCATGCACTTAACGCTATTGGAATGAATTATGCAAATCAATAATCACTAGTAGGTCTGGTTACAATGCTAATGGCAACTACAGCATAACTCATCTAACGCCATACCTAAACTTTGCTGAAAGACAAAAAGTTAACATCAGAAAAACATACGAACAAGTACATATACTTCTCGCTTCGTTGACGAAAAAGAAGCAATAAGTATAATAAAAGACAAATACAAAAATTACACCTAACCTATTCGACTATCAGCTTATTCCGTTAAGTAGCAGTGCAAGAGTACTTACCAATCCATTCCCGCCAAATGAGAACGAACAATTCTACTCGCCTCAATGTAGGAGCAAAACTGAAAGCGCCAACCCAAATATGGAAGTGATGGAATTTCGGGAGTGTCGTCGGCCTGTTGGATCGCTACCAATTTTATGAAAGGGATCATAAGAGCTTTTTGGATGAATTCCCTTTACGGATGCCTTGCAATCATTTGCATATTCGCTTTGAACTTCAACGCGCGTCATTTTCTGAAAGATTACATAGCAATATCTGATTGGCTGAATGCCAGCTGTCTTTCAAGAAAGAAGGAAACGCGAGACCTTGACGCAGATATACTTTAAATGATACTCGCATCTTCAGGATGCAGTAAAGTACAAAAACACTAACAGCAACGAATGACTAAAAAAATTATCTTCTTAAGAGAACAACTTCCTTAGCATAACAATGGACGGAAGTAGTCATGACGAGTTGGCATTACGATATCATCGTGCCAGAACTGTTCTCTGAATGGCGAATAGAGGTAAGAGAAAAAACTACGAAATAATTTTAAATATTACGCACCTAATCAAATGATTACTTGCTATGTTGGAATAATGCGAACCTGAAAACACAGTTCAAATTACTGTATCAACTATGAAAGCTCACCTAAAAATTCAACACAATGTCAAAGGTAGACGGTATCGAATCATTATAATCAAGTTCGAAGAGCATTTAAATTTTCAGATTTAAACGCCGACTCAGACGGCAAAAATTAGCATAACCGATTTGCAAGTGGCCACTTTAAATAAGCTGACCAAATGCAGACGTTTTCTGCTAAGCGCTTATAGGTCGACTATGATAACGAAGCTGCTGCAGTTATCCTTCGGCTTAAATTATCGAAAGAGAAAGATGGCAGAAGAAAATCTTTTTGAAATGTGACTTAACAGAACTTAAGCTTTCACTGCTCGAAGATGGACCATTTCAAATTGATCTATTACGCTAATATTGATACGCTTTGACAACTTCTAACAAATGTCGATGTCATGCCTTATTTCTTACGGCGTTATCGAACGGAAAATATCCATTTGAACAAAATGGCCTTTTGTTCATGTAAGTAAATGTCAAAAGCTTTAGAATATCAAACAATCGTTCAGAGGCTGAAAGGCTCTTCTTGAGCTTTAGTAAAAATGGGAGCTCGCATCGAACGTCACCTCGTCGCTTTGAAACGAAAGGAATTCAAATTCCTGCGCAATTTGACAGGCCGTCACGTGCCTTATCTTCTGACACAGGCGCAGCTCCAACACGTAAACTCTTTGCCTGACAATGGTTCGTTCGACAAGCAAAACCTGCTTGGCAGCAACAAGTCATTCACAATACGACTTGCCGACGCCAACTTTCAAATTCAAATGTACACAATGGATAAGTAGGTTTCGTTGACAAGCTACGATGGGCGCGTGGATACTTTGAAATTTTGAAAAAAGTATTTGACTCGCAGGTTACTGCGCAGAAACTTAACGTTATTACGGTAAGCGCTGAGAAAGCTATGAGAACAGAGCATCGGCTGCTCGTTAACAACAATGCCAACAATTTGAAAATTCGTAGACGGTCGGGAGCCATTTCGCAACGCAAGGCAAAAATCTTCTAGTCGAACATTCTTGCCGCACCGTTGGCTTGCCGAAATACGCATTTCAGCTCTGGACACATGACGCTAAATGTCAGCGAAAATAAAGTCACTATAGGACTTTTGCGTACCCAAAGCTGATTAGCACTTTAAAGGTCGAAGCTGTCAAGCAAAAACTTGACTCCCGCCAGTCGTTTCCTTTTCTAGGCGCGACTACTACTCACGACAGCTTGAGAAAACATATTCCAACACATATCCGTACGCTGCCGAGTCCACTAGGCTTATTTAAGCTTTTTCTTTTAAAAACAACGACAAGAGCAGCTGAACGTTGGTGTGCTTTGATTCTTAGCCTTCAATTGTGTATCAGATTGGTGAAACAGTGAAATGAAATGACGAGACACCTTTTGGCGCTGTTGGAATTTGCCAATATGTCAATGTCTACACGAGCAGACAGATGATTATATGTTGGCTGTTCCAAAAAGACGTCCATCGGCATTCATCATCGATGAGGAATTTGAATGAATGAAATGCCGGCTGCGCGGGGTTCTCGTTTGCCCGAGTTCCCATAGGTCCAGCAGGTGCCAGCTCAAAGCGACACCGCCTGGACGAGCTAGGCCGCCGTAGCCACCGTGCCAACGGAAAGGGAACGATGATGATCGATTCACCGTTGTCAAAGCGGCTGCTTTTTGCCAACGTAAAGAAGTCCCTTCTCGGGAGAACTAAGAACTCATTTGGCGGTCCCACTGCTCGCAGGAGCAAACCGCACGGTGGGACCACAACGCCTACGCGCTGCTTAGCCAACCTTCCATTCGACCATGCCTTCATGCATCAATGGCTTACCAACTTGCGTCCCATTCATTTTACTCTTTGTCAGTACGCGACTTGGCGAGAAGTCTATTCCATTTTTCATTCAATATTTCTTCAAGCTTTTCTCATCAGCATCGAAGCAATGAAGGAGGAGCAACAGCTATTCGAAGACTTGCTATATTTATACAACAAACTGGCAAGGCCGGTGAAAAACGCTTCCGAAGTGCTCGTCATCAATTTTGGAGCCTCACTGATCCGTATAATCGACGTGGTAAGAACTTCAATACGTTTTGGGTCACCCATTATTAATACTAAAACATTTTTTACAAAACAAAATGGGACAACCCAAATCAATTCCACAGTTTGCATTTTAAGGATACAATCATTTCCAGCGTGCGTATGAAAGCCAGCTTTCATACGCACGCTGCAAATGATTGAATTATTAGTATTCATTCACCCAACTTAATACTACTCACAGGCGATCCGCTCAAGGCGGACACTTTTGCGTAGACTTTAAATCTTTGAAACAATTCACACTTTTACGCAACATAGCGACGCTGGAGTAATTTGCATAATGCATACAAAATCAAGCATTCAGGCGGGTGGGAGCTCAAAATTGCGGATAAGCGAATTGACTAAATTACGAGCCTATTTTTAGGACGAAAAAAACCAAGTGCTCACGACGAATCTATGGCTAGAAATGGTAAGACATTTTTCGTTTTCTACTCGCCAATTTGAAAATATGCAAAATAGCCGAGCTCTGACATAATGCAATGACGTTGTGAGCTTTGTCGGCTTAGGAGCGGCGCGTAAAACGCCGGATTTGAATTCCGTTGGAACCGATCCAACGGATAGGCTAAAGCTGGTGTCATGATTATGCCGCGAAAGTAACTTTTACGAATAGGCGCCTATGCGCGTAAGAAAAAAATGATCTTTTGGCGTAGTAACTTAAAAAGACAATTGGAACGTTTTTTTCCTGAGCGATTGATCTGTTTACACAGATTTGAATATTTGAACGACGCGCGCGACGTCGGTTCGATTTCCTTTACGCCGTGCGGCTACTAACCGCCCATTGCTGACGAGCAAAAGCTCAGCAATGCACCTTATCGTTCTAATCAGCGCGATATCTTTAAAACGTCTTCGAATGCGACGCGCATTCGAAATTGATTGGAAATATGAAAGGCATTGAAAGAGACAATAAAAAACAGGTTTGCTCATGATTAGATCTTCAATTCAAGAGAACGTCTGAACAAGAGCGCCACGCGCCAATAGCAGCAGCAAAAGTGCTCGTCAACATTTGAGCACCAACTACTATACAAATGAGTTTGCAATAAACAGCTCTGCTTTATACTCGCTGTCGCTTCTGGCAATACATTCAGGCATTAATTTGCAAAAAAGCCGCATGCTCTTCCCGAATAATCTCTGACGTCCGCTCACGCGGAGAAAAGGGCGGATTCGGCAATTTTCGGGATTAGCAAATATAGACTTCACGTAAGGCGAGACAGCGACTACGTGCGGCGGAGAGGGCAAAATCGAAATCAGCTTTTTTTCTGTTACTTGCTAAGAATTAGTTCACTTTGCCCTTGTCTTAGCAATGGACCGACTCGAAGCTCGTCTGGAATCCAACCAAATATGGGGGTATCAAAAAATTGCACATTCCGGCAGATTTCATCTGGACGCCCGACATTCTTTTGTACAATTGGTAAGGCTTACAATTCATTGAATGTTCAAAAGATAAAAACTTTCCGCCTTTAAAGCGCTGACGGTCATCCTCAAATTTCCATAAATACGGATGCTTTAGTGTACTACGACGGTAAAGTAATGTGGAAGCCGCCGGGCATCTACAAGTCATTTTGCCAAGTCAGACAATCTCCACGCTTGCATAGTATGGACGACGATCAATGGATTTTTTTCTAGATAGATATACAATATTTTCCATACGACTTGCAAAAATGTTATATGAAATTTGGCGGTTGGACGTACAATGGTTTCTATTTGGATATGCGCCAAATAGCCACCGACGGACGAACGCTTGTACACACACGGGATGAAACGGGCAATAAAGTTTGGCGTCTGCAAGAGGGAATGGATTTATCCTACTTTTACGAGTAAGCTTAAAGGATACAACAATGAAACGGCTTCTTTTCGTGGTGTATTATCGTTTTTAGAAGTTCCGAATGGGATTTGCTTGAATTGAGCAGCGATAGACACGAGGTATTGTATCCCGGTTGCTGCGGCCAAGATTATTATATCGACATAACATTTTACATAACTTTGAGACGCAAGGCGCTTTTCTACACTGTCAACTTGGTCGTACCATGTACATTGATCGCCATTTGGACTACGTTCGTTTTTTACTTGCCCGCCTGCTGTCGAGAGAAGATTACGTTCTCTATTTATATTCTGGTCGCCTTGACCGTCTTCTTCCTGTTTTTCATCGATATTATTCCACCAACAAGTCTTGTCATTCCACTTATGGCCAAATATCTACTTTTCACGTTAACATTGGTAACAGTATCCATCACTGTTACTGTTGTAACGTTGGATATAAACCATCGAGACGGCGCAACGCATAAGATGCCTAGATGGATGCGCTGGCTTTTTCTCAGCAAACTGCCGCGTCTATTGCGCATGAACATGCCGCACAGACCTACCACTATGGAGTCGTGGGAACAGTATAGAAAAACTCTTATGCAAATGAGACGAATCAAGAATTGGCCTAACCGTCTACGAAGTTCTGTCATTCCGTCGGTTGTGGTTCTCTGCAACACGCCATCTTCCAATGGCAATTCAATTTCATCCTCGTCGGACGGATCGCTTCATTCGGAAGGCGGAGAAAACTCGCCTACCGTAACAACTATGACGTCGTCAAACCAATACATCGTGACGCAACAATTTCTGAGACAAATGATCAAAAATGTTCACTTCATTGCTACCCATATAGCCATGTTGGAGTACGATGAAATGGTAACCGTTTTGTTCAAATTGAACTTTTCAACTACTGTTCACATCAACATAAATTGCCTTATTCGGTGATGGCCTCAGAAAGTGTTAAAATGCAAATAGATACTCAAGGAGAGAATATGTTAAGGCGTAAAGACACTAAATTACGTAGGCGCGCGTTTAAGGAAGTTAAGTGGATTTTGTAGTGGTGCATATTTTGCTTACCATTGTCGATTGTAAGGTTGCTTTTCAGCTTTCCGACGAATGGAGTTACGTGGCATCGGTGATCGATCGGCTGTTCCTGATCATATTTTCCGTCGTCAACATTTTTGGTACAATAACATTTGCGGTACAATCGTCGTTCTTCCACGATGGTCGAATGCCACTACCGGTACCACCCAAAACTCATCCATTGGCGGGAGATACGGTCAGTCACTTGTATTGACTTTGTTTTGAACGTTCGTTCACCAAAGCAATAATAAACGGATTCAATGATTAATTACGAAGCACGCATAGGAATAGCTGTAGGAAAGGCGTCGGTAAGGCTTCGTAACACGTGTCAGCGATGTGGAAAAAGAAACAAAAAGGATGCACTGATCGACCTGAAGGAAAAGTGCAGTGAAGAGATAAGTATTTTATACTTTTAAAAATATTTATTCAACTATTAAGTTTACAAAAACATTTTCTTAGTTGAAAACAGTCAGGTTAATAAAAATATTATGCGCCGGATTGTGTCACTATACACGTTTCAAAAGAAGCAAGGAATGTAGAGCTTCTGATGATGTGACGGTCAACCGTTTTGACCGACTGCTTTTAGTAATAAATTCCGATGAAAGCGACTTCGAGTTTAAGTTTTCGTTTGACATGTTCGAATAAACAGAAGACGTTTTTTAAGTTGGTGACCTAATCACTGACAAACGCAGCTTACGACCAAGGAAAAGCAAAAGGCAGGAAGCGAGTCTGAGACCTGTATTCTGCCTGATCAATTTAAAGTACCTACATTTCTTTAGTAGTACTGTAGTACGTTTAATTTAAATTGTACATTCGAAATTTTGCGAGTGAACTTAATGTTTTTGCTTGATTTACCTTAAAACAAAAATTAATTAAACACAAAACAATTAAAGGCGCTTAAAGATGATAAAATATACGAGAAAAAAGTACAACACTAACTGTACAGCAAAGAAAAATACTGAGAAAAGTTTCTTCAGAAGAATTAACAACGGTCTGTGTTGGAATGGATCATATGGAGGCCGATAGCAGTGCATCTATTCCATACACTTAATTTAGGCAAGAAATTTGGATTTATTTGATCAGCGCGGGAATGATAGAAACAGGCAAAAATACAAGAGCTGCAGAGCACTAATTTGTTATTTGCCATTTACATTAAATCACCGTGCATAGGATAAGTAGGTAGACTCTAAAAAAGCTCAACGCGAGCCTATTGGATAATATAACCCTCCTTTTTATTACATATGCATTAAGAGCTCTTTTCACGCTGCTTTTTGTGCGTGGCTACAATAGATAGCTTAGAAGAAAAATAAAAAAATGATTGTCTAACAAACAGGGCACTACGTTGAACTGCTGTCAAGGCACAGTCCCTAACAACGTCGCCGCCCCCACGAATTTCGCAACGGCGTAAAAACAGCGCAACGAGGTAATTTAAAAAACAATTACTTAAAAAATTGAAAAAAAAGTTTCAAGCGCTTTGCAAGTTACGCAATAGGCTAAGTTTTTACCGCTGTAAACATAAGGAAATTACATGCGTTGTAAACGCATGGAAGGCTAAGCGGAAGCTTAAAATAATAAGTCATAACATTTCAACTAGCGCTGGACTTACTCGGATGAATGTTTCATTGCAATTCGATTAAAAGTTGACATTTTTGCCACTCCTCTTGACAGTATACCAAAACAATTAACACGTACCTTTACTACTGTAGGTTTGAATTTTGAATCCCACTGCATTCAGTTTAACCTTTCAAGTAGTGGACCACTTTCGCGTTAGAACAATGCGCAATTTAATTGCACTGATGTAGTAGTGGTGTTGTACGCCTATAAGCAACGCAAGGAACGCGGCAAGAGAAAACCAATATAGTTCGACGAGGTAACTTGTTTTTTGTTGATAGACTTTGTTGAAGCTCTTATTTAAGAAAAATAGAGCGAGCAGAGTTTGTTGATTTTTCTATCAGCGGCTGGCAAAGATTAATCAACCA
Source organism: Trichuris trichiura (assembly GCA_037903355.1). Classification (NCBI taxonomy): domain Eukaryota; kingdom Metazoa; phylum Nematoda; class Enoplea; order Trichinellida; family Trichuridae; genus Trichuris; species Trichuris trichiura. The sequence goes on along the minus strand of JBAJFE010000044.1, from coordinate 82,999 downwards.
TTTGTGCTATCGCAGCTTATGGTAGAAGCATGCTCGCAAAGGACTGTCCAAAAAGAGCTAAATATGGGCAAATGCAGCCATATCAGACAAAGTTTGAAGACCAACTCAAAAAGTAAGTAGTTTGATCTTATTTACACTAAAAACGCAGCCTTTTTCCAATGTGTTCCCTTCATTATGCATTTTTCCCGTCAGTCAAACGACCTTTCTTCCATTAGATGCTTCTTCCGAGTGAAGTTTGCAAAATAATACCTTACTACATTTTTCTGAAGATCTTCTAAGGCTTTCCCCGTTCTTCTGTGTTGGTATCTGTAATTAAGCAAAACAGTTGCTCTACCAACGGACAGATGATCCATCCGTTGGTAGAGCAACTGTTTCGCTTAATTAAGGAAATATGAAATGAAAGCTGAGGCGAAAAATTTATGAATTGACACGTTAGCTCATTAATAGTAAAGTTCAGTTCTTACGCTGTGATCTGGAGTGCTTTAATTCACATTTTTCAGTGAAAGCCGGGTTCAATATAGTCATTTCGTGACGGTTGGCGAGTAGCTAATTCAATAGCGTTGAGTAAGCAACTCGGCGACGCTCCGACCGAGGATAGAATTCATATGACGTTTTCAAGGTTTTCAATGCCTTACAGAGGGAGGATCAAAACCGGAAATGCAATAGTTGATGTAACAAATGGCCTTTCGGATAACCAGGGGTCAGTTCAAAGCGAGGGGTCTTCGTTAGCGAGGCGTACAACTCCTACTCCACCACCGAGCCTTCGATAATTCATACTACCGGCATGCCGCCATTGATTACTTTCATTATCGTACACTTCAACTGTTTTCAAGTAGAATGTACCATCAAAACCTCCAACAGCGTATAGCTGTCCATTCACAACGGCCAGACCAATCTTCAAAAAATGGAATACTCAATAAGAGCAAGCTTGCTGAAAAATATTACAGTACCCCAGAGCGCCTATTGTTCATCGCTACCAAAGGTGTCCATTGATTGGTTTGAGGATTGTACCGCTCAGCGGAAGACAGTTCCGTTGCGTCGTCTCGACCGCCAACCGCGCATAGGTACCCGTTGTAAACAGCGCAACCGAGATGCTTCCTTCGTGTACCCATTGGAGCAACTTGGTGCCACTTGTTTAAACGAGCGTCGTAGCGCTCAACTGCAACATATTACGCAATGGAAAAGTTTTTTAAAAAGTTTAAATTCATCTGTACCAGTCTTCAAAGGAGCACCTCCGTCGGAACCACCAACAGCATACAGACAACCTCCCAAAACAGCTACAGCTACTCCAAGGCGTCGGGATAGCATTGGAGCAACTTTTGTCCAGCGATTTGTATGTGGATCATACCTGAATATCCAAGACACAGAATACTGTATAAGTGCTGCTACGCGTCATTGCTACCTTTCAACTATATTAAGGCAGGAAACGCCGTCCTGTCCACCAACCGCGTACAGATATCCATCCAACACAGCGACACCTATGCTTGTTCGACACGTACTCGTTGGGGCAACATCGCTGCTCCATTGATTCGTGTGCGGATCGTACCTGAAAAACATTGTTTTCAAATTATTACGATCAATTCTCATTAGCATAGACGAACCTTTCTATCGAATTTAAATATGCTTGTCCGTCATGCCCGCCTACGGCGTATAGCAAATCGTTCAGCACAGCTACTCCCACGCCGCATCGTCGTTTCGACATTGGTGCAACGCACTTCCACTCGTTGGTGCGCGGATCCAACCTTTCCATACTTGCTATTGCGTCTCCGCTGCACCACCCGCCAACTGCGCGAAAAAAAACATTCCCGCTTAATTTAAATAACGGAAGCTTGAGCATCAGGTTGCAAAGTTACAGAACGGAACAAACGTGATTTTCAAACTTTTTTTACAATGACTTTAACAGCATATCGAAAGAAGCTTTTGTAGATTCTTTTTGATTGAAAGGAGACCCTTTGAGTTAATCATTTTTTGGAACACGCAACTTGGCCTTACGTAATAATGCATAATGATAAGAAAAAAATTATTTAGCTTTTCGAAGCTACTTAGAATTTAAAAATGACGAGAGATAGCAACAAGTTTTGGACTACCGCGTTGGCAGTGCTACGAAATCGGTAAACGAAAAGAAAAGTGATGCTCAGGTAAGTATACAGAATGACATTTTAAATTCAAACGTTTAGTGAAGCTCAGGTTTTACCGAGTTACAGTAACCCCAAGGTACAGTTTAAACTTTCTCTGGCTTTACAGAAACTTGAGCTCATTTTTTGCAGGCATGGCAGGTCGAAACGAACATTAATGATGTAGCTAAAGTTGCGTGGTGTTGCAAAGCATCTATGGTGCTTGGGCTTAGGAGTGATTGTTCAGCCGTTGAAGCAATGCAGCTACAATCAAGTAAGTACACTACAAAGATAACTAAATAGCCAAAATTCTGGTAAAGACAGATCATTCAAATTAGCCTAGGAGAGAAGTAAGCTATTGGGTAATTAACTGTTTTCCATTAGTTTGCTTAGGTTTCACGCGTGATCTTAAAGCGAGAAAAGTGTTCCAGCGAATGCTCTTAACACATTGAGGTTTGGAATAATTTTCGAAAAAATTTAAAATATATAATTTGCATACGAACTTACCCGCGTACATCACTTCACCGTAACGTATTGGTTTTCTATGCCTTGTCCTTGGGCCTTGAAGTAATGGTCTTTCCTGAGGCAACAGTAAGTAATTTTTCGCCTCGTCAACGAGCTCGCGGGCGGCTTCGTCCGATTTTATTAGCAAATCGGTACCGGCAGTTCCGACCAAAAATTTTGCGCTACAAAGTGGCAAACGTACGTACTTTAATACCTTCAAAAAAAAGAATGATCCTTTCGAGTAGTTCAAAAAAACTTTTAAATTAATTACTTCGGGTAGATCTTTACGCCTGTCGAAAACCTTGTGACGTACCCAAGCCATACACGCTTTGAATACTTGCTCTTCGGAGCGAACATTCAACTCGTCGCTGGAAATTATCTCGCATAACTGATCCACCGGAAGGAGCATGAACTCTTCCGTTTCCATAACCTAAAAATGAAAACTTGTAAAAAAAAAAGATGTGCGTGCCAAGCAAAAGCAGTAACAACACCTCCTGGAAATTGTGCTGCGTGAAGCGGTTAGCGATGCGCAAAAGATCGCGACACGAATGCGTATCGGCAAATGCACGAATTCCAAGGCAATTCGACGGATCCAATTGCTTTTTTAAAAAGTCGCAGCACACATCCTGAATTTCCTGCATTTGCATTAGGCATGCCGCCGGTAGCAGCTGTTGCACATTCGACTCTTCGATAACAATAGAGGACGTATAGCAAAAGTCAACCAACATTTCAAGCGCGTTTTCGTCCACATCCTTAATGGTCACTTCCATCTGACGACTTTCGGCCATCTCCGTGGTGAACATTGCTCGAAAATATGGACTGCACGCACCAAGCACCACTCGATGGGCATATATACGCTTTGATCCAACCAAAATGACCACGTCGCAGAGCTCGTGTCGTTTTCGCATATTGTACGTGTTTTCAAGTACCGCCAGTGGGTGCTTTTCCGAAAAAAACCGCATTCTATTTAAGGAGTATTTGCCCAAGCTGGCAGAACTGGAGCTTTGAGGCGACTGGCCAACAATGTCGTTTCTTTCCGATTGGCATCGGTTGCTTACAGAATCCGCCATCCTATGCCAACGTGACGAACTGAATTAAGCGTCAGCCTTCAAAGTACACGTTAAAAAAGCGTACACAGCTCGTCCTTGGCTGTTACGTGAAAAACAGCAAAAAGCGTCGCGAAGAATAAGCGCGCTTTTCACGTTAGCCTACAAAACGCAAACGCATATTAAAATGCAAATCGATCCACCCGTCAATTACCTTATTGAAAGCAAAAGTAGTTTTGTAAAAGTTCTACTTAAGCCGCCTCTTTCGGGGAACAGCGAAGTGCGGAACAACTAGAATTACCGCACAGTCGCAGTTAACTAGGAAATGTTGGCCTACTTTACTTTTACGGTCGCAGTAAAGCAGCTCCTAAAGGACAATAAAAAAGTAGGCGTCCAATCTCAATTCAAGCGTACTTTATTGGCAAAAATTGAAAGCCGCCACAAGCAAAACTAAACTTGGATCATTTGGCCCGCAAGAGCTATCGTATTTCGATGCTCAGGTTTATACAATAAGTTAAGCTATTTCCAAACCCGTCGGAACTTTTGTTTCGTCATAAAAATCTTCTACGCTAATACATCTTCGCCAATTTCTGCCGCGCCAAATTGAATGGACAGTTTCTGCCTGAAAAGGCGTCGTGTAAACTTTTAAATACACAAGAAGTACGCGCAGGTTTTAGTTGCGTACTGTCAACAAATGCTGCGAATCTCAAGAGCAAAACGACGTCCGGGCAACGTTTTTTCAAGCGGCTTTAGAGAAGATCAAACGTACGTACTTTCTGTCATGTTTTTTAAAAACTCACTTGCTAGCTGCTCTCGCAACATATTTGCATATCGTACCGTAGCGAGCGTTGGGAAATTTTAAAAATTGATCGACCGATTACGTCTCGAGCAGACTTCGGTAGAATGCCGAACTTTTATTTTGCTTCGCGATGAAACTTAGGTTAAAAAGTAGCTCAAATTTAAGCCCCTAACAAATTCCTTCGGTAAGAAATGGACTATACCGAGAAACTAGAACGTTGTAGTCGCCTACCAATTTTTCGTAATCCTCATTGAGCAGAATTATGCTAATTGCTTCGTGACGGCCCGCCAAACCTTTTGGGTTTTCCAAAATGTCTCCTATTGATATTCGCCATCGAGAAAGGCAGCAACTCCTTAAGCCCAAACTTTCCGGTTGTTGCAGGCTACTAACTCGGCCAGCTTTTCTTGGGTATCGAAAAAACGCCATAAAAGGGCCATTGGTTGAATTGTCAAAATTTACCGCGTGCACGTTGGCTAGCAAATGCATTTCCTCAAGGTCAATGCGCTTGGCTCGAAACAGCGCTTCGGGATACTTGCCGCCGGGTAGTCGGCAGCATACTTCAATGAGTACGCATTCTTCCTTTTCGGGATTGAAAAATAGTTGAATAAAGAAAAGCCCATTAGGGATGGGACTCCAGGCGGCGATTACTCGACGAGCAAATGCGTTCAACATGTCGTAGCGTCCATCCTGCTCGGGTATTTCTAATTTGCATACTGGCAATCTATCCGTAACGAAGCTGCCTATGGGATATTCATTCTTAAAAGTTTTGGAATGAAGAATCTTATCTTCCTGAATGAACATGTAGATAGTAAATTCTTCGCCTACAATTTTCTCTTCAATTAAGTATGGTTCCATTTGGTTCCATTGAGTTTGAAGCCATTGGCGCAGTTGACCAGGTGAAGACAATAGTTGATGTCCCACCGAAGCGCACCCATGCTGCGGCTTGACGTACAACGGGAATGTTAGATGGGTCAGGATATCTTCGCCATATTGCTCGACGGTTCTTTGAGTCTTCTCCTTCTTTGTCAGCAACATTTTGGTAGCGGTTTTGAGGCCCACCATACTACAATGATGGTTCATAGCTAGTTTATCGACGAACAAGCCAACTCGGTCTTCTTGCAAGCCCATAAAGCCCCATAAGGTTCTAAGATGAGCGCACATACGCACCAGCGGTTCCTCCAAGGTGATCAGTTGTTTACCACCTTGGAAAGGCGCCAACGCGCAGGTCGCCTCGACCAACGTAGCCACATCGTCGTAATAGACGTCGCTTAGGTTTCTCCAATTCTTTTTCACTTTTCCTTTGTCCACTTGAAGTGTGCATGCAAAATTTTCCATTTGCTCTTTGGAAATTTTTCCCAACAACTTGGTGCTCACTATGAGCACGGCGAAGAGGTTATCGGGAAATCGAAGCAACTCGAGCTGGGAAAGAAACGGTTTTCCCAACTTTACGTAGACGAGCAGCTTGTCCGCAGCTCCGACAGTTTCCTTGGCTGTTTGCCAAGCCTTTTTCAGCCTATTCACTTGTTCATTCATGCCGGCGGCAGCTTGAATAACACGGTCTCGCCGTTGGTAAAATGCGTATGCAAATATGGAATCAAAGCAAAGGTCTTCGACCAATGGGGTAAAAGGAATGAATAAAAAATTTGCATTTTTTATTGGGGTTAGAAAAGTTTAAAATCTATTCAAGACAGCCGCGCGGTGGTATAGTTAATCTTTCAGTATTTCGACTGGTTCATATTGGTTCATACACGTGGTAAAATCAGCTTTCAGATGTCCATAATTGGTGTTGAGCAGTAGCAGCTGCAAGGCGACGTACTTGCCGCTCAGTTCGACCGGATCTTCGGTCCTTTGACCCACTTGCACCCTCCATAAGGCGTATACTCGACTACGCAACGTCTCGGGCGGCTGTCGGATGCTGGTAATGACACCTCGCCTTGTAGGGTAGCGAATATAAGCTGTCAATACGCGTTCCGTTGCTTTCGTCGTCGCCGGACTAAAATATTGACCGCTCAAGTGAGCCACTTCCAAATTCATCCGTTCAGCCAATTGCACAAGCGTTACCAAAGGCCCACCGGGTAGACGAATGCAATTTTCCAAAAATTGAAAGTTGCCATTCGGCCGTCGAAAATACTCCGCCGTAAACATACCGTCCGGAATGGGTGAAAAAGCGGTTGCCAAATAATTTACATAAGCGCAATGGGCAGCGTACTCGTCGTCTTCTTGGCACAGTTCCAATTTAGCCAACGGCAGACGATCTCGAACGAAGGCAACAATAGGACGCCTATTGCGATAAATGCGAAACCATTGAATTTTTCCTTGAAAAATTAGCATATAGGCGGCGTACTGATCGCCGGCTAACATTTCTTCCGCTATGTACGGTTTGCATAGTTGTCCGTGCTCGCTGTGCCACCGATGGACTTCGGTTCGATCGCGTACAATTTGCACATCAAAAGAGCCGCACGAACTTTGCGGTTTTAAAACGAGCGGATACTGCAAATTGGCATCCAAAAGAAGGCGTTCAAATTGGGCGGACGTCATCGTTGTTCGTCCGGTGAACATCGAGCAGAATTTAACGTCGTCCACAGTTGGGCCGTTGGCCGCCGGCTGAAAACGAGACAGCGTTAGTCTCATTGAGGCTTTGTTGGTAAAACGAAGAATATCGTCCGGTTGAGCGCCCGGAATTTTGAATTGCCTTCTCAGCTTGGCGGCATAGTAAACCAACGGTTCCTCGGATACAACGAGGGAGCATTGACTAGCCTGTACGTGACGTAGTAAGTGTCGTAGTTTTGGGCCCACTTCTTTGTACGATACTTCGGTCAAGTCGCACCAGCATTGCGACTTCTTTTCCTCGTCCATTAATGGATAAGTTATGATAAGAAAGAACTGACCTTTCTGAGCTGCGGTTAGTTTGGAGAAAACTTTGTCGCTAGCCAATAGTATTGGCAGCGTATTGGCGCCGCATGCTTGTCGCAAACCAATAAGGTCGGTGGTAAAAGCTTTGCGCGCTTTTAGCACTATTAAGCATCGACTGTTACCTTCTTTGGCTATTTGCCTTAGCGAGCTGAGTTGAATTGATTGGTAGTCCTTTGAAGATTGTTCAACTTCAGTTGAAGCATTTACAATATGAGGAGATGAAGTACCACTGCGAGTTGGCATACCTCAAAGAGCAGTTGTTGAAAGTGAATGAACCACCGCACCTATGTTCATGTGTACGCGTAATCAAGTTGTCTTTATAATGACCAGTTCGGTTAGTTTTCTATTGGGCGGGAAAACTGGATCGTATTCACGTGACAGCGTTAAGAAAAAACGACTCCACTGTTAAACATATGCGCAAGATGCGCTGCTCTGCTTGCGCATACTGAAATCGGTCTTATCAGTAGAATAAACGCTGCATTAGCGTTATTGCTTATCTTAAGTATTAACAGCGCAAGTTTATACTGGTGTTTACCCGCCAAAGGTTTTGTGTAGTTTCGTTGCGCACGTGAATAGCCTTTAGCGTACTCGCAATGAGTAACCAGTTTGACTTGCACCGATGAAGGTCATTCCTACGCATTTTGGTTTAGCCAATGAATAACCATTGTTGGATTCTAATCGTTCGCCATCAGCTGATTGCTGGTGGTTGTCTGATTCCAGTTGAAACAAGAACTAAAAAAGTGAGATAATTGTTCGCGTACAGTTAAGTTCATCAGTTATCTCCGTCGCTTGTCAGTAATTCTGTTTGTTTGATCGTCATTATTTTTCAAACAACATAATTTGCATTTTTAGTAACTTCTCAACGATAGACAAAGTCTGCGAAGAGATGCAGAGGCTGCGAAAGCATATATGTATGTATAAGGGCGTTTTGTTTTATTAGAACGCTTGCAAACATGCGATCAGGTCACTGCGAATGTTTTGTGGCTTTTATGTTATCCTTATCTTCTTCGTTTGAACTCGGTTGATCGACAAAGTAACCTACAAAGCATCGTTCAAGCAAAGAATGGCAGTTGACCCATATATGACACTAAAATTTATAAAGTCGAACGGCAGAAAGCATTTTTGGCTTCGAAAATCACCTGCACTGCCGGTTTACCGTCGTTTCCTATAGCTTTAATTAATGTTTCACTTCCGCCGGGATGAAAGCGCAGATAATCTGTTATATTGTATACTTTGTCTGAAAAAGGAGACTGGTCAAATAAGGACTGAGCAAATATCTCCGCGGCGCAACAAACTGTCCAATAGAATCCAAAGATTATCGGGCGTTGAATGGTCTTTAAGCATTTTTCTTGTCACTGATAACAGTTTGCCTCCAGTTCCGCTCGGATCTTTTGAATTGCTAACAAATTCTTTCCAGCTGTCCATACGCGATGCAGCTGCTTATAGATGGCGCTTTTTTCAGTAGTGACGCCGACTGTCATTGGTTTAAGTTTAAAGCACGCTCGGAACGAACATAATAATTTTGTCTTTACGTAAGCCGTGTGATACTTCGCCATTTTCCTCTTCCGGTCGTTCAAAAGTCGTCCGCGTTGAGGATACAGTACGAAGTGTGCAACATGCTCTTCTTAGGCGTGCGAAAAATTAAATGTCAATATTTTACGGCATTTAGCCGTTGTTATAGTGTACAAAGACCCAGCGCGTTGAAATGACGCATTTGAAAAAAACATTTTTGAAAAAAAGCATTGCATGTAAGTTCATAACTTAAAACTTATATCTACGTTTTTTTAAAAGGCGACAGACATGCAGATTATGTCAAAAGCTATAGCTTTGCTTTATAGGAGAAAATAATCTCGTCAGTTAGCATATTTGAGCTTTAATTTTTGAATCGTGTACAGTACGGTAATAGAATGCAGGTAAAGCTACGGAAAAATTTGATTTCCAGTTGGTCGCAACGAATACGCGCCAGAAACGAGCTTCCGTTTGACCAACGGCAGCTTAAGCTTTCCCATTGTTTCACGTGCGTTATAGCTGCTGTAATGCGCATTTCGAAAATGCGTATTTATTGTTTAAATGATAAAAAAAAGAGCGGACAGCGCTTGACGGGTGCCGGACGTTTGCTATTTAATTTTGTCCCAAAATGGGGACTTTAAGTCGTATCATTTAAACGGTAAGTAATTAACAAAAGCCCTATCGCTAAGTGTTAGGTAATTTGAAAAATACAGAAAGCGCCTACGGAGCACTTTGGGGTACTGTAAGTGCCAGATAATGATTTGCAGGATGTTTTCTTTAAACTACCCGCTACTTTCTAGTTTCTTTAAACTCCCCGCTTTGGCGTATGATTAAATGGTCAACTTTCAGTGCGCAAAAAGTTTGCGCCGGCGGACGGCTGCGTCCGGTAAGTGCTGTCCGCTCTGTTCCAAGTTAGCTTTTTAGCATCAACGGTGGCTAGTTGCCGTTGTTCTGTTGCAAGAAAAGGCAATGCGATTGCGTCTCTTTTAGGCAGCGCTGCGGTTGGGCGGTGGCAGCACGTTCAAGCTGTCAAGCGTTGTTGCGGTTGGCATACGCAGGACGAGTACATTGACAATAAGACCTGCGTATATTTGTGAAGTACTGTAAAGTGAAATTCAATCCTGGGAATAATGTTGGTTTCCCGCTGGCTGTCCCAGTCTTTGGTTGTTCTTGGTGCGTGTTGAAATTTATTCAAGCCTTTCGTTAGAATAGAGTGGTATCGTCGACAAGCTTTAAAGCAATGGAACCGTTGCGTGTACAAGTGAAATGGGGAAAGGAGAAGTTCGACAATGTCCTAGTTCAGCTTGATAAAAGCCCAACGTTATTCAAGGCGCAGCTATTTTCGCTCACCGGTGTTCGGCCAGAACGACAGAAAATTGTTTGGCGCGGCAAGTCTTTAGGCAACGATAGCTGGGATGGTTTCGCCCTCAAGCCGGGATGTCAGTTGCTGCTTTTGGGCTCGACAGGTGATCTGCCGGGAGCACCTGTAAAGAAAACCGTTTTTGTCGAGGATATGACTCCAGCCCAGGTTATAAAGGCAAAGGACTTGTTGACAGGCATAAAAAATTTGGGTAATCCGTCTTGGCTTTGCCCTACGTTGTCAGGTAATTTGACCTTTTTCAGGTAATACCTGCTACTTGAGCGCTACGTTGCAATGCCTGGCAACAGTGCCCGAATTGATAAAAGGATTTAAGAAATTTCTTATTTCTCCCTCTTTGGAGTTGAACGGAAATCGATTGTTAATGGTAATTTTGGCTGAACATTTCAAGGCGATGCAATGCGGTGAGCACGAATTCACAACTCCTGTTGTGTTGGTCGAGTTCTTATGCAAATCATTCCCCCAATTTGCCACCAAGGATGATCAGGGTCGCTACCAGCAGCAGGATGCCAACGAGCTTTGGCTTTTGCTGTTACGTTTGGCCAGCGAACTGTTACCACCTGCCTACAAGACGACGGACGGTTCGGAAAAATCTTATGTGTCAGCCTATTTGACCGGCGAGTTTTTCATAACGATGCATTCGGCCGAATCGAACGAAACGGAAACGGACACCGAAGAATTTGTCCAATTGAGTTGCTTCCTAACGGGCGAAGTTAAGCATCTTATCAACGGGCTGAGAGCAAAAATGACGGAAGAAGTGACGAAACGTTCGGCCACTCTGGAAAGGGACGTTGTCTTTGAACGGAAGCACGCGATCAGTCGTCTTCCCAAGTATTTAACCGTACAGATGGTTAGATTTTTCTACAAGGAAAAAGATAAAGTGAACGCGAAAATTCTTAAAGACGTTAAGTTTCCCATTGAATTGGACGTTTACGAGTTGTGCACCGATGAATTGAAAGCAAAGTTGCAGCCGGCGCGTCAGATGATTGACGACATTGAGGAGAAAAAGAAAACTCAACAAGAAGCGAATGCTGCAACCTCTAACGTAAGTAATTGCGTTTTTAACTACGCTCTTATTAACGCTAACGAGCAGTAACAGTCGGTTGTTTTAAAGCTAGCCTTTTCGTACTTGCTTATCATATTACTATTTGAATTACTGTACTTGTTTATTTGAGCTACAGTATTTATTCGAATAAAAAGATGACAATAAGGTACGAAATGCAAATTTTTAAATTACCAAACTATTTTTAACTACAATCATAAACTAATCGTTATTAATATTTGGACAGTTAATAGTCTGCACTTTGTGCCGTAGTTGAAATGTCGCTAGACGCACCCCAACATGTAAGAATAAGAACTGATTCTGATTTAAAAGGTTTAATCGCGACGCAAGGTGAATGTGTTGCTTGTAGCGCTAAGTATATGCGAAAAGTTAGCTGTTTATTTTGCTATTTTCTTGTATAAAATGAAAATACAACTAAAGTTGCATTTAAAGCTGTGTGCCGTTTTGGCGGAACGATTTGGCTCATTATGCGCTGCTTTCACTTGCTTCGCTTTTAGGGATAATATTGGGAATGCACTGTATCCCATGTACGATAAATGCATAAGGGAAATTGTGTTTCACGGTAAAGTCTCAACAAATCACCGCGAGTAAAATGGAAGGGATCAAATTGATTTATCTCCACACTTGAGAATGCTTTGACCGTATAGTTCAAATTCGTGTAAGTGCCATTCCCAAGAGAAATTAGGAGAGTAACATGGTAATTGATCGTGCCTTTTATGACTCTGTTTGTTCTCTTCACAATTCGGGCTCCATCAATAACTACGTACTTCTTTGGTTTATCCCAACTGTCTCTTTCAATCATACGGCGCAACATGGAATTGTTGTCAAAAGGTCCACAGTCAATAGGCTGCATTTGATCTCCAAAATAGTATGGTTCATTCCTATCACATGCAAACTCGAAACGAGCGGACATACGACGGTCCACGGGAATAACGACAACGCGTAAAATATGCTAATTATCTTCCGTAATGTACTGTACAGCATCTCTTTGTAGAAATCGTTTGCCCGTCGATCTACGAACTTTTCTGACTGAATTCGGGATTGTCTCATAAAGTTGTAGAGTTAGTTGTGGGAACACTTCAAACAGCCGTTTGCACGTGGTAACTAATCGTGCCTTTTTCATCAATAACTATGCACTTAAACCATTTTGTCCGCGGGAAAACTTTTTTGACGCGACGTCGGTGGATGCAGCTGCGATTGTCAAAAGGTCCACATTCGATAGGTAGGAATTGTTGGTACTTTCACGGCATTTTGAAATATAGCATGCAACACGTAGAACCGCTAACTGATGTTGTCTATATTTTGTAATATTTTCCCAGCGTTCCCTTACATTTAAATGACGTCATATTTGTCGTCACAGCATTTTATGCATTTGTCACTTTTTTAGGTTTAGACATATGGCTTCCGGCAATCTCGGTGTCTCGTAATGTCGTTCAATTAATTATGGGAAATTTCTCCGCCTTGTAGAAAAATCTAACCGTCTCAGTGTCTCGTAACGCTATGATTTTAATTTGACTAATAAATAAATGTAATAAATACTATGTTTGGATTCTTTATCTCTTAATACATTGCGCCCAGTGAAGGGGAGGACGGCACTGACAATGGGTTGATCAATGGCGGGTGCGCGCCTGGTAGACGGCGGCTAAATGTTACTGGCTGCGCTGTAGTTCAGGGAATAGGAAATTCAAATAATAGAGTAAGTTGCTTTTTTGTTAGATTTTTTCTTTACATTTTGGTTTTATTAATCGTTAACTTTATTTCCTTTACTTGAAGCTACAGTAGATCACCTAACGTAACTAGATGAAAAAAAAGTAAAAATGGCGCCATTGGCTGACAGTATTAGCGCTCGCGTTAGCTTCTTGCGCAACATTACGGTTTATGACTCGGCCAGCAATGCAGAAAATATAATAGTGCTGTCGCCTTTATGATTTTCTGTTTTCACGCATAATTGAATTCGAGCACGCGCTGTAATTTTTAATCCGATTCGGTTGATTTTTAGCGGATTGTTCGCAGTTAAATTTCAAAATAAGTTCAGCGCGCTAAGCGCGGGATGCTTATTGACCGTTTATTTGAGTTGTAGTTATCGTCCCCGTTTAAGCTCGCTTTTTTGTTGCAGAATGACGATGGAGAGGTTTTGCCGACTTCCTTCGAAGACGACGTGGGCTCAAACAATAGTGGCCGGTATACATTGCAAGCTGTTCTTACGCACAAAGGGCGCAGCAGCAATTTGGGTCATTACGTTGCATGGGTGCGCGGTAAGCGTGAACGTCAGTGGCTGAAATGTGACGATCACGTAGTCAGCGTCGTCACCGAAGAGGAAATACTGCGCTTATCAGGCGGCGGCGACTGGCATTGTGCCTACGTGCTTTTGTACGGACCGAAAGTGGTAAGGCGGGACAAAAGTACTGCGCAACCGTCCTCGTAATTGCTCAGTACAGATAAGAGTTAAGCTTTTTTTTGAAGAATTATTCACTTGTTTAATTCTTCTTGGAAGAGCAGTAAACAATGTATTCTGATTCCAAGCAACTCACTTAAATGCCTTTGCAAGATGGTACGTTTGCTTTCCAATCGCATGAATTTATCTGAGGGTTGAACCCTGTGGCCTCCGGGCATGTAAATCTGACCTTTTTCCCATGAGTGCATCTGTAAAACACTGTGCAGTCATTAAGGTCGGGAATAAAGTCTCCTTCGACGATACATTCGCTTTGAATATTTGGACAGTAGCGGTTGTTCTGCGCGGTAGTGCAGCTTGAAGTTTCGTTGAAAAATACTTGTCCATTCGGGCATACCTGCGTGAGCGGTTGTCCATTTAAGCATACAATGTAGGTACCTGAACAAGGCGCCAAAGCCTTTTTGTCATTGACGAGTGGAGTGCACAGTGAGCCTTCCAGACCAGCAGCCAAACAATATTGATTAATCCACTTCGCTACGCACGATTTGGTGACGTTGTAGAATACCTGTCCGTACGGACACGTCTGCGTAAATGGTTTTCCTTGCAAGCAGAGAACGTACGTGCCCGAACAGGGTTGCAACGCTTTCAGTTCGTTATATGAAGCTGAGCAAAGTGGATTGGTGACGCAAAAGCGATTTTCGCTCCTCAATACGCACGACTGAGTTTCATTGAAGAAAACTTTTCCGTCTGGGCAGACCTGCGAATACGGATAACCATACAGGCAAGCGATGTATGTACCCGAGCATGGCTCCAAAGCTCTTTGATCATTTTTCCATGGCGAGCAAGGATTGTTGCTTATTTCGCAAGGTGCGTTGATGCATCGTGCCACCTTTCTTGGCAATGGATTAGGGCACGGTTTCGCAATGGCCACTCCATTCAGACAAACTATCAAAACATCCTTACAAGCCCAGGGATCTATAGGGCCGTCTATTCTGCCTTGACAAATTGTCCTCTGCTCCGGTGTACATGCTTGAAGTCTTGCCAACACGCAACTACCGCTGATCGGATCAAATACGCTGCCCGGCATACAATACAACCACGACGGCTGGAAATGATCGCAGCGCAAGTATACCGTTGAGCAATGACTGATGCTATGGAGTCCATCCACTCTGTTCTTGCATGGATTGTTGTCGTAATGACCGCAGAGAATTGAAGAGGATGGTTCTATGCAAATTCCTAAGTTTGGATCGAAAATAAGACCCTCAGTGCAATACAACGTTTGCAAATGACCATTCCAACATCCCAAGTATTGTTGGACGCATGGAGCAATTGGTATATAGTAGTTGCGCGTGGGCGAGCATACCGCTACCGACTTGCTTGCCCATAACGAGTGGTCGCAGAGTGTCTTATCAACGCATCCGTTACTTTCCGCCGAGAAGACGAGCCCGTCCGGGCAAGTCATTATTATTGTTCGTCCTTCGTAGCATATCAGGTAAGTTTCGCTGCACGGACGAAGTTGTCTAAGCTTGTTTCCTTCGCTTATTGAACATAAAGTGGTCACATTCCAAGGGTTGCAAGCTGATTGTGTTACGCACGTATCGGTCACTTGGTCGTAAACCATTCCTTGGGCGCATTGCAGCATTGTCTGCATTTCAGAATTGCAACGAAGATACCACGGAGAGCATTTGTCCGGGCCGTGAAAATGATGACCAAATTTGGAGCAGCTGTAGGCGATCAGTTGTTTGCTTAGGTCAGTTTGATGCGGCGTTACCGCATGGTTGCACCAGCGCATATCCGCCGGCAGACAACTATGCGTTGTAACGCTGTAGTAATGCTTATCCGGGCAGCGTAACAAGTTGGCTCTGTTTCCTGTGCAGACAATCGCTTCCGAACTGCAAATGCTCATCTGCGGTATATATATGCCATCCGGTTTGCGAACGCAAAACTGACTGGCGGTTATAAGATTGTGCAAGGCGGCAATTTGTGACATTTCTTTGCAGTATGGATTTTGCCAAATTGGCACGCAGCCAACGCCAACATTGAAAGTATGTCCGATAGTGCAGTTTTCGAATGTTGGCAGTCCTTGACGACAAGCGATGTACTGAGACGAGCAAGCAGCTAATGGGAGGTGTACGCCAGTGACCAATGGATTGGAGCAAAGAGTATGGAAGGTCCAAGAGTAGAATTGTTGTTTGCACTCAGGCAAACGATCACGGTCTACGCATGTCTGCTCTATGGGAGAGAATACTTTGTCGCTCTGACATTGAGCCGGATATGTTTTTTGACCAAAACATATGACGTAAGAAGGTGAGCATAATCCATCGGCATAGAGGCCATCCGCTTTTGCGGTGCAGTATGTTACTTCAAAGTAGGATATTGAATTGAGCTTGCATTGGTTCATCAAAAGAGGTGGTGTACAACTGCGACGTACCGTACTGAAGACCCAGTCGGGCGATTGACATTGCATCAAGAATGTTCTATGGCTAGCGCATCTGACGTATATGCTAGAACATGGTGTCAGCTCGTAGTCTCCGTCGGGACTTTGTAGACATATGGTATTGGCCGGTAACCAGTGACTCGTTAAAGAGGAAACGTAAGGTATTGCCAATAGGAGAAGCAGTGATAGCATAGTTGTTCTAAGTACTAACAGCGAAAGAAGGGACTTCTTTTAAGAATATTCAGTTAACAATGAATGCGCTTTACTGTTTGACGAAAAAGGGCGTTGCCTATGTCTTTGATAGACGTCGTTGTTTTTGAACTAAGACGAATTCTCTATAGGTTCTATAATCTCACCTGAAAAAGCTCGTTGATCGATTGGCAACATGTCCGACGAACTTTTGTAAAGGGTTGGAATGCGTGATGCATTGCTGGCAAAATTTTACTTTGTTTCGTAGAGATAATAATAGGGAATGTATGCTCTTATTCATATATCGATTGTAACCGCTGTTCGTAACACGTAAGCGCACATTCATCGCCCATTTCCCTAAAATGGACCTATTGCGGCTTTGCAGATTTGCATTGCGCCGATAAAGAGATGAAGTGACACCGAGAACGTCGACTTTTTTAAATACTGTCAAATTATTAGCCTTCTATGGTGTAAAAATTTAAATTTTGTTTAAAACATTTTTTAAAAAATTGCCGCAAGGGAGAAGCGTCAGCGCAAATTGTTCTATTTGTTGACAAACGCGCAGTGCGCGAATTGCAGCTACGATTTGCGATTAGGCGATAAGATGCAAAGGAGTTTTTGAGCCCGATGCAAATATTGCATTTATAATGAGCTGTGAGAGCGTGCGCGGGCTCGCCTAGTTTGCGTAGAAGCGAGCGTTCGCGCGTCTTCGCGAAACTCTCTTCCTCTGCTTTGTTATTGCAATATGCTAATTTTAAAAAATTGATAAATTTGAACTTCCTACTGTACCAAAGCGAGCCTGCTTTTCTAATTTGTTAAACCTACAGTAAGCCTTTGTATCATAACCTGCTAATCATTTACAAATAGCAGCTTCTTGAAATCTGAGCGTAACACAATCACCTAAACCTGACCAAATGCGTCAGAAAAGCTTTTTAATAATATTTGCTTTGAGTCTGGAAGCTGGTTTCATTTAATTTCGCGATAGTTTATTTTAAGACGCTACAAAATAAGCGGAACCGTTAAAAACGATTGAAGGCCGACTTCGCACTCGTACATTACATTTATTTAAGGACTGTTGAAGACGGGTCACAAGTGGCCCGAAAGCTCCGGAGAAGAAAAACTTATTGTATTTTTAACGGGTCGTACATTTCGTTAAAAGACACAGTTGAATATAGTTTATTTTTATGCATAAATTATGCTAGGCTGTTTTAACTGGCGAAAATTTTTAAAAACTTTTGTTTTGTGAATTTATTAATTTTTTATTGATTATGCTTCTCAGGAACCTCTTTGGTGTCCTGTAAAATGAACAGTGCACGTTTGTTCATGGCAAACAAGCCCGCTAGGCCATTCCGCTTTCAACTAAACCTAATTTTGAGGAATTCAAAAGTTTGAACATCCTACTGTGTCAAAGTTAGCCTGCTAATCTCATTTTTAAAATGTATCGTAAGCGTATGTAACTGAACCTGCTGATCATTTACAAAAAGCAGCTTTTGGAAATCTGCGCGTAACAAATCACCTGAGCCTAATCACACGCGTTAGAAAAGTTTTTTAGTGAAGTTTGCTATAAGTCTGAAAGCTGGTTTTATTTAGTTTGACGACAGTTTGTTTTGCGCATAAATTGCGCTGTCCTGTTCCGGCCAGCAAAAAATTTAAAAAATCCTTATTTTGTCACTTTATTAGGAGCTTTTTATCGATTGTGCTTGTCAGACACTCCTTTGGCGTTCTGTAAAATGAACAGTGCCCGTTTATTCGAGGTAAACATGCCTGAAAGCCCATTCCGCTTTCAACTAAAGCTAATTTTGAAGAATTCAAAAGTTTAAACTTCCTACTGCACCAAAGTGAACTTTCTAATCTCATTTTTCAAAGGTACAGTAATCCTTTGTATAAAAACCTGCTAATCATTGACGATTAGCAGCTTCTGGAAACCTGCGCGTAACAAAATCACTTGAACCTAATCAGATGCGTTATAAAAAATTTTTAATACAGTTTTCTATGAGTCTGGTAGCTGGTTTCGTGTAGTTTGACGATAGTTTATTTTACGTATTGTAACAGACCACCGAGTGTCTTCAAACCTTTTATTCACCGTACCACGCCGGACGCACACAAATAACGCTGACGGTACCGAAGCCTACTACTCACTACTCTTTCTCTGACGTGTGTCTACTGTACCCCTCGTACCTGCATTCCGTTGTACCTGCTTATCTCTACCGTTACAATCCGCCTCCCTTCCGTTTCGGTCGCTCGCCCCTGAGCGACGCCACGCTGACTCCATCGGGCTCCGATATCTCTTCAGTTGTGCTACGTGGGCTGTGAAAATCCGATCTCGCCTGCGCTGACGACCTGATTTCAAGTAGTTGAGCTTGTAAGTGATATCACTAAGCTTCTGCACCACTCGAAAGGGTCCCACGTAACGTGGCAGAAACTTCGCACTTCGGCCTACTCGTCGAAGAACGCGACGTAGTAAAACAAGGTCTCCGACTCGGAAGGATCCACCCTGGTTTCTTCTCTGATCGTATAGCCTCTTTTGCCTCCCTTGTGCCTCCTTGCACTTGGCTCTGGCTCCAGCTCGCAAAGACTCAACTCGCTTCTTGAAGTCTTCATACGTTTCGTGAGCTTCTTCCGGCCATGGAAAACAGCTATCTGTCGGGAGCACCGCTAAGCGACCGTAAACCAGTTCAAAGGGGGAGACCCCGGTGCTTGACTGGTCCATCGTGTTGATTGCGAACATTGCATATGGCACAAACTCATCCCAATTCGCATGCTTGGAATTCACGTAGGCAGCTAGTATGCTGCTCAGCGTTCTGTTTATTCGTTCGACCAGCCCGTTAGATTGGGGATGACAGCTGCTGGCCATGCCATGTTCGATTTTCAGTTTGGATAAAACCGCCTTCGTGGTCTCCGCCGTAAAGGCTGTACCCTGGTCACTGATCAATTTCTTAGGCACGCCGTGCCTTAGGATGATAGCTTTCATTAAAAAGTCTGCGACCCTTTGACTTGTCGTGTCCGGAACGGCGAATAATTCCACCCATTTCGTCAAATAATCGACGCACACGATGATGTGCCTATTCCCTTTGCTGGTTACAGGAAATGGCCCGAGGTGGTCTATCCCCACCATCTCAAACGGCTTCCTCGGGGGTTCTATACTTTGGAGAAGGCCATAAGGTTTGCTACATCCAACCTTCCTTTTCTGGCATGTTGGGCAAGCCAGTACTACCTGCCGCACCGTTTCTGTGATATTTGGCCACCAATACCGTTTCCGCACTCTACTCGCGGTTTTCTCCACTCCAAGATGTCCTGCGGTAGGCCCAGCATGGAGGGAAACGACAACATTTCGTCGTAGGTTTGAAGGGATTGCCAGTCTCCATGGGCGGCCCTGATCCTTATTCTTGCGATATAAAATGCCTTGGAAGAGTCGGAATTCTTCCAGTGTGTTACTCCTTTCTCTCTCTCCGTCAGCATCCACTTGATTAGTGGCGATCCGCTCCATGACGCGGCGTAGCTCTGGATCAGCTGACTGTGAGATCTCCAGCTCTTCCCGGCTAACGCCGTCACAGACTGCTGCACACAGCATTAACTCTTCCGCTATATCTGCTTCGGACACCGCCTTACCCACCGGTGCTCGAGACAGCGCATCTGCCACCACATTTGCTCGACCTGCACGATGTACGAACTCACACACGTCAAGATACTCCGTCACAGCCATGGCCCATCTTCCAAATTTGTCGTTCGACTGTCGCCTTTCGAAGAGCCACTTTACTGCTGCATTATCCGTCACGACCCTAAATTTTCGACCCAAAACGTACGGACGTACCATCCGCAGAGCCCAGACAACCGCTAAACATTCCAACTCATTTGAGTGGTACCTTTGTTCAGTCGATGTTAGCATGCGGCTTAAATAAAGAATGACGTGCTCTTCTTCATCCTTCGACTGAATCAGTACTGCTCCCAAGCCTTCCCTGCTAGCATCGCAATGTAATTCCGTGAACCAATCTTCCCGAAAGTGATGCAACACAGGTGGATGTTTCATCCTCTCCTTTAGGTCCAGAAACGCTTTCTCCTGTTCAGTACTCCAACTCCACGTTTCTGTCTTTTTCAACAGCCGACTAAGTGGACGCATGATTGTTGCAAAGTTTCGCACGAACCTTCGGTAATAGCTAGTCATACCAATGAACCTTCTCAGCTGTCTGACTGTTTGCGGTCTCGGAAACGCTGATATAGCTTCTACTTTCGCCGGATCCGGGTGCACTCCTGTAGCATCTATTACATGGCCCAAGTATTCCGTTTTATCAGTGCCGATAACACACTTTGTCGGTTGTAGACACAATCCGTTGTTGGCCAACGCACTGAGTACCGCTTTGAGGCGAGTTACATGCTCGTCGAATGTAGCTGAGAAGACAAGTATGTCATCCATGTAACTGAGACACGCCGTCCATTTCAAATTTCCCAACACGTGATCCATCAGACGTGAGAAAGTCGCTGGGGCATTACATAGTCCAAACGGCATCTTCTTGAATTGGTATAAGCCATCTGGCGTTACAAAGGCAGTTTTTTCTCGATCCGCCGGCTCCACCGGAATCTGCCAATAGCCGCTCTTGAAATCCAACTTTGAAAAGTACCGCGCGCCCCCCACACGGTCTAGCACGTCGTCCATCCGAGGCATCGGATAGACGTCCCGTATGGTAATAGCGTTTAGACGGCGGTAGTCCACACAGAATCGCCAGGTGCTATCCCGTTTCCGCACCATTACTACCGGGAATGACCACGGACTGCTGGATCTTTCCACGATTCCATCTCTCATCATTTCATTCACCTGTTCTGCTATCGCTTTTCGCTCACTACTTGAGACGCGATACGGGCGACACGTGATAGGATTTACTGCCTGTGTTGGTATTCGATGGGTGATTCCATGATCCGCCGCCGCGTGATTCCCCGCCTTCTTAAACAGCTGAGGAAAAGATTGCAAAACCTTTTCCACTTCTGCTCTCTGAACGCCATTAAGGTGCTCGCCGTAAGTCACTCCGGCCATTACTGACGTGATTGGTTCCTCTCCGGTCCAACTTTCAGCCCTCGTCGGCAGAATCTCTTTATCCGTTGGCTGCTGGTCATTCATTAATTGGACCAGTGATCCCTGTGCAGAGAGCTCCAGCGTCACACCCAACGACGTCAACGCATCCATGCCCAAAGCTAAAGGACACGGTGGAGCAGCCAGGACCACCGCGTTCACCCTGAGTTGCCTTCCCAAGCATGTTAGCTCGAGCTGTGCCTTGCCCTTGGGACATACCTGAGCTCCATCCACTCCTTTAAATGTTGCCTGCTTCCATGGTTGCATGGGGATTCCGCACTGTTCAAGTAAGCTTTCGTGTGCGAAGGTCGCTACGGCTCCTGTGTCCACCAGAGCATTCAACCTCATTCCATTGGAGACTTCCACCTCGACATACGGCAAACGTCTGCTTTCTCGTGATAGCGCAGCATCCGTCAAGCTCATCGCTGAGTCCTCCGTTGCGTTGCTCTCTCTTTGCCGCATGGGACAATCTCGAGCAAAATGACCCGTCGTAGCACAAACAAAACAGGTCAGCTCAGCTTTGCTTCGAGCAGCCTCTCTCATCGCTGTGCCTTCGCGATGACTTTTTCTTCCGATTCTATGCTCGTCTCGCTGATGCGCGACTTCCAGCCGGGACAATCGGTCTTCAATGCGCTCTAGCGCTGTCACAATGAGCTGATTCTCTGTCGTGCTGGGGCCGCTCCCCTCAATAGCGTACACGTCCTGGCAGCCACCTGTCACCATCAGTCGTTTTCTCCTCTGCATGTTTTCTACCGATGCTTGCGCAGCACGATATTGCTTGGCGATCTGCACCGCTTGATCGAAGGAATCTGGTCTTTTGTCCAGAAGATGCCTTTGTGCAGCGGTATCTTGCAGTCCCATGATGAATTGCTCTTTCAAATCGTCATCCTGCTTCCCGACTTCTGCTCCGAGGCATCGCAATTCATCAGCAAAATCATCGACTGATTCTCCTGGCTTCTGCACGCGCTGGAGAAACTGTAGGCGCTGAACGAAGAGAGAATCGTCTTTTCTGAATCGCCGTCGCAAATGCGATTTCAATGTTTCATAGGTGCACTCTTGGCCTAGAGAGTTTAAGCTCTTATAAATCTTATCGTCGACCAGGGACTTCATAATGGGCACCCAACGCGCTTTCGGTATGGTATTCGCAGTCAAGTAATCGTGCAGTCGTCCGAGCCACACCTCGACGTCCATTGCTGACGAGAGTGTACCAGGGGGTTGGCACCAAGGTCCTCCGCGACCTATTGAACCGATGGCGTCCTCTTCACGCCGGCCCCTCGTGGGTATTGCCTCCCTAACGTCACAGCTCTCGACGAAGCCTTCCTCCAGCGGGCTGTCTGACGATTCTGACTTACCACTACGCGTTTTCACCATTTAGGAGTCTTTGGAACGAAATAGCCGCGGTCGCCAAATATGTAACAGACCACCGAGTGTCTTCAAACCTTTTATTCACCGTACCACGCCGGACGCACACAAAATAACGCTGACGGTACCGAAGCCTACTACTCACTACTCTTTCTCTGACGTGTGTCTACTGTACCCCTCGTACCTGCATTCCGTTGTACCTGCTTATCTCTACCGTTACAGTATGATTTAAGCTAACCTGTTCTGGCTGGCGAAAGATTTTAAAAATCATATAAGCCACTTCAAGTAAAAGTTATACTTTGATTTAGGCTTAGGTACAGCATGGGTGTTATGCTTAAAATATGACCTTTGGGAATATTAGCAGACAAACCGCTGTGGTTCATGGAAAATTGCCATGCAGAGAATTTCATTGGTATGCTGGCGTGTTGGTTGAACAACGAAACAATTATGCTTAGTCATACAGCTGCGATTTAGAAATACATTTTGCTTTCTAAGGCGAAAAAAATGTTTCAGCAGCTATGCTAATTACACTACGACCAATAAAGAAATCTATTATTTAATCAGCATCGCAATTCTATACGTATAACGCAAGTAGAAAATGCGTTATGTGGGAAGCAATTATTGTTTACTAGTTGTCTTCATACTTTATTACTTCCTTACTGTACTTTATATTATTTGTTAACTATTGACGAGATGAGTTAACGCCGTCTCGTCGTTCGAATAAGTTATGCCTTTTCGAGACGATCTGTTGAATCTTTGCTATCGTCTACGCGATGAAAAGTTGCTGGTGACGTCGGAGCTCGAGCAGATTTTGCTTCTAAATAACGATGTCGAAGAAGGAACGGTTGGACTTGTCAAGGTAAATTTTTTTGTCAATTTTGGCTTGTTGCCGTGGAAGTGTAGTTGTTGTTAGGCTTGCTGGATTCAAAGTCATCAACACGAGACGTTATCTCGTCTTGTGCAGTTGCACGTAGATGGTAGTTTGCAGAACTGTTGCGCGCAGCTGTCCTATTACGAAAATGCGACTTTTCGAGACGCCATATCGGTTTTACCAAGTTACACGGCTACATTGACAGAATTGCTACGCCTTTTGCTTAACAATAGCCGACTGGTGGCGAATATTCTTCATTTGGCCGACACGTTGGACCCACCGTACAGTAGCAGCGATGAGGCGTGTCGTATCTTTTTTTCTGGTGCTTTTGGTTGTTGCCAATTTCTTGGGGACGAAAAGTGCCTAGTCGAAGCTCTTTCATGCCTTATGCGCTTACAGCTAGTATCCAACAGCCAGTTGGATCTGCGTCGTACATTGCGAAAGGGTCGCGGCAGTTTCTGTAAGCTCTACCGTTTGCTGATCGAAAGTTTGTTCTCGGTCAAGTTGTTTTTAACTTCCGCCTTGCACGCACCCGTTTTACGTTTGATCAGCGAAAATGAGCTCTTTTTGGATCTCGATCCTGACAGGGCGGCTATGCGCTTGTCGGCTTCGGAAAAATTGGCCTATTACGGCGCCGAAGGTACGTAGCACATTCAGTTTTCATTAATCGACTTTCCTGTTTGCCGGTAGTTTCCCTTTTCCTTTGCAAACAAACCGAAATGTTTCATTTACACAACGCTTGAATTTTGTGTGCTTAACACGGTTCCTGTTTGTTTAGTATCGTTTTCGCTTTCATGAATTCCACACGACAAACAAACTCTTCAAAACAAGCAGCAGCATTAGGGTTTCGGCAGAATTCTTCATTAAAACTAAGAGATAACACTTTCGTATAAGCACTCTTTTTCATAAGTATTTTAGGAATCTTTCAATCTTTGCTAATGCAAAAGAATTCTTAAGTCATTATTGCATTTATAATAAATCAACTACGTATGCAAGTGCTCTCGCTTCTTTGTAAAATTCCGTTTTTTATTTAATTTACTTTTATTAGTCAGACTCGCGTAGCGAAATGTCCTTTCTTCGCTTCTTCATGAGGTTATGCTAATTTTTGAGAACATTCAAAAGTTTGAATTACCTACCGTACTCAAGTCAGCCTGCTAATCACATTTTTCAAACATCGTTATCTTTCGTTATAGGACCTTCTGTCGTTGCGCATATATAATTTTCATATACGTGAGAGCGCCCTCTTTTTTATTTTTGTTCCAAAAATGCTTGTGACGCAAATAATGCGATAGTTTGTCGTCCCGAGATGAAAGATGCGTTTTTAATTGGAATTTCGGATGACTTTGTTTCAGGAAGCGCCCAATACAAGGAAAACGTGGCAAAATATCGCAAGACAATCATCCAACAGCTGGTGAGCAGTACTCAACAGTTCGTCCAGTCGATCAAGGCCAGTTTGCACTGCTTTCCTCCATCTTTGGCCTGGCTGCTGCGCCAGTTGCACGGTATGCTTCGTTACGCGGCAAAGTTGCCTCCGTCCGATTGTGACCTCGTATGCACCGAACTGGTGTTCACCTATTTTCTTTGTCCCGCCATTGCCACTCCGGAAGCGTTTGGAATTCTTTCCGATACAACGATCGGCAATGTTGCGCGCTTCAATCTCATTCAAATTGGCCAAATATTGCAAACGTTGGCTGTCAGCCAATGGGATAGCACCGACCCAAAATTGGTCGAATTGTACGGTCAGTTCGAAGCCGATCCAGTGTCCAGTATAGTTTATTCAATTCTTTGCAATTCGTCGGGTAATCTTACCGGCTTGGAAGACATATATCAGTTGGACGGTAAGTTGACCAGACATCTATCGGCAATGACCATCGAAGAGCTGGACAAGTTGGTAAGCGCTTACTGTAGTTTTGTGATCGTCAGGTTAGCCGCAGTGCCTTTTTTTAAGTTGAACTTAATTAGACGAGTTTGCGAATCGTCAGCGTCACCACCGCCGGAAGTTGAAACGGTTTGGAATGAGATGAAGCAGTTGGTGAGCACTTTGCCTACACGGTTTTGCACAAGTCCTCAACAGACGTGCAGCGTTGACGGGGAGCCGACCCCTTCGCGTAGTCGCTCGTACATTAAGTTACCAAAGAACATTGGTATATCGCTGATGAAGAGTCCTTCCGAGTCGGACAGTTCGAATTCCGCCTCGACCGACGCCCCGACCGTACTACTTATACCTATAAGCAGTTCACCCGAACCGATTGGTCTTTTGGCAGAGGATAAAGTTTTGTCAATGGTTCGTCAGGAGAAATATCGTCGAGAAGAAAATATGGTCTGCAGCGCGAAAAGAACTCGTTTCCTTTTGAATGCGGACGCTGAGTCGATGGGTGCTAGTAGCGACCATTTTGACGAAGCTGTCAGCGACGAGCAAGCTTCCATGACGTCCAGCGTTGAACAAATGACCAATGCCGACATGTCCGCTCTAAATGATAACTTTTCCGACGTTGACGTCGTCCCTATTTCGGCTAACGTTAGCGGTCGGGGATCGCCTAGTATATCTGGTCGAGATACGCCCTCGTCGGTCCCCCTTGACCCGAATGGTAATTTTTTTTTAAAATCAACTTGGCGTCTCTTGAGAGCTTATCTCCTTAAGATAACGCCTACGAGTTGAGCAGCCAAAGCACAAGTGGCAATAGTGCTCGACCCAAAGTGAGCTCCGGTTCGTTGGTCATCCCGGCTATAAAGGAAGCCGCTATGGAAGAACGCTTTGGAAAGTTTGGTATACCTAGACCTACAAGAGAGTTTCACCGTACGTTTATTATTTTTATTTGTCTCGCGGTAACCTCATTCAAATTGTAATTGTCAGCCAATGATTTTACATATTCCCTTGGGCGGCCATAAGCGGGTAGCCAACTTCAAAAGAAGCCGCCTTCTCGCAATTGTTAGCCATTGTTTTGTGTGCGCAGTTTTTGCGCCATGGAACGATGACCTTTGAGATTACTGACCCTATGCGTGAAAAGAGAGACGAATTGTCTGATGAATGAGTCGACTGGCGGCGCCCTGAATGACAAAACAAAATCCAATTGACGAGTAGCTTCGAATGAGGACACACTACGTTTGCGGTTCGCATATTTTGCAAACTCTTTTTTCCGCTCTCCGTAGCACGCGAGTTGCTTCTCACACGTATTGGCGCGTGAGATGGCTACGAATGAGCTCAGGTGGTCAGCTGTGGCAAGTTAAATATTCAAAAAAAGTTTTTGCCAATTCGCTTATCAATTTTTTGCAACGCGGTAGCGTGAATCATAAAAATCGTCTTTGTACACTCATTCAGCAGATGTTCACGTCACGGTGGTGTGTACAAATTGATTCAGCGTTCAGATGAATGATTTGGCTGCGCATTTAAGTTGACAACAATTGTCAAACATCTTTTTGGCATTTTGCCAAGTGAACGCATTTTTGAATAGACTGCCGACTCAAATTAGTTCCTTTATCAGTGAGTGATTAGCCGAAGCGGGGATGTTTTTTGTTTTTTAGATTTTAATTTCTTCCAAGCGCTTGTCCGTAGAGAAAAAATATTCTTTTTCCAAAAAAATGCTTTTAATTATTGTTTTTTTTTGAGTTGACTCCTTTTTAGGTGACGAGACCCATTCAATGGTCAGCGACAGTTGGTCAACGGACGTGCTGGCCAGCGATTCGGAAATGGGCGGCGAAACGCCCAGCGCAATTGTGATCAATGGAAGTCAGTCCGGTCTTTTGCCCGATTTGGTACCCTGTCAGACGCCCATTATGCCTCGCTTCGATTTGGTCCCAATGAAGGCGACCACTTCTTCCAAAGTGCCGCCAAGCGATCAATCGTCCCTGTGCGATCGTAGCGACACCTGGTCAGTCGACGCTGGCGCTTCGGACTCGGAAAACGAGCCCGGAATTCGTCAAGACGAACGTCTGCAGGTTGGTTGTCTTTAGGTCTTTGCCTTTTTTTAGGAATTGTCTGCCTTTTTATGCAAATTAGCTACCGAAAGTAGCAACAACTCGTGCTGCCGACTCTTGTTTACTCATTTACGCAACCGCCTTTGCGAACTTGTTGCGTAACCGCGAAACTTGCTCCCTTTATATAGGGCGTTCAATTTGAATATCGTTAGCGCGGCTTTCAGAATTGTTCCCATCGATCATGCGAGCAGACGCTCATTCGCATGGCAAAGCTTTAGCGAGCTAATGTTGCTAACAACCTTAAAGTTGAAAACATTGTTAAAACAATTGTTAATACGCGTTCGTATTCATTTTGAATTGCTAAGTTTTGATTTGAAAAATAACTACACTACGTTAATAGTAGTCAGGTACCTTTTTTTTCTCAATTCAAATGTCAGCGTCAATCGTGGGCGTCGGCCTGTTCGTGTTTGTTGCTTTTTTTTACTATTTTGAATTGATTAATGCGACTTTTCAGACGCCTTTTCGAATAGCCGTTTTGTCCGGTTAGAAAAAGCTTTGCACTTTGTTGATGCGCTTGCTTATTTGCAGGCTGATTGATGACGTAGCAGATGTCTAATCCGTTTTCGTACTGTTAGCCGCTTAATTGCGTTGCGCGTAAGCTTAAAGCGCAAAATGGTCGTTGCGAAACGCTCGTATCAATGTTAATTGTAATTGACACTTTTCGGGTGCTGTCATTTTCACGAATTTAAATGAGCAGAGAAAAAGTATTCAAAATGCTTCCTTCACTTAGCTCTCGCCTAGATTTGATTAGCGCTGCGCAGCCGGCGTGCGCTTACGCTCAGAAATTACGTCAGCTTTGCTCTTTTCGTCTACATGGCTCTCAATAGGTCAAACCGCGACGATTATAGAATAACTTTTCCTCGCTTGCGAGCAACGCGTCAACATGTCTTACTGTTAGTCGATATCCCAAAGGTGGATGCATGTTTATGTTTTCAGTCAACTTTTTCTTATGCAAAATACTTTTAGGATGGTTTTGTGACATTTTTGCTTTTAAGGAATTTGAAAACGATGTTTTCCCGTCGGTCAGCGGCTGCCAGGCTCCGTGTTCTTCCATTCAACCCAATTCCGAGGAGGGATACCAACCGGAAACGACCGCGGCATGGGAAAGGCGCAAAAAGCCAATGCAACGCCAATCGAGCGGTAGTTCTTTTCATTCCGAAGTTCCCGACGACGGGTCATTGCTGGGAAATGACAATCTTGTTGGCGGCTCATCTTCTTGGAAGGACAGAAATCAGACGACGTCATCGTTGTCTCAGTTGCCGTCCTCTTTTCGCTCCTACCTTTCTCCTTCATTATCGTCTGCTTCTGTTACACCAACTGCTGCTGCTGCCGCATCTACTGAAGCTTCGACGGTCAGTTTCCATGTTTTGGAAGAGCGCGAAGAGCTTTCGCTGATGTTGCAACCTTCGAATTCTCGTCATCGCTCCGCAAACTTTGCGGCAGCAATGGCTCGCAAATTGACTCCACATGTTAGCAGAGTGATTAGCATGAAAGCTCCGTCGTTTTCGTTGTCACCACCGTACGAGAGCCCTCGCGATGGGTTGCTTAAAAGTTTGAAGTTTAGAGCCCTTCGAGGTAGCTCATCGCTGCATGCCGACTCTTCCAATAGCTATATGCATATATACTTTTTTGAAGGAAAAGTTCTGCCGATGCGCTCAACAGTTAGCCATCAAAGTCCCGCAGTTTCGACGGCGCCTATTGAGGACGTCGACATGGATACCGGCGATCAAATATTGGAAAAGTATCGCGCTATGAGAACAGTTGGTAACGGAAGCTATGATCTAATTGCTCCTTGCGGTGGCGACCCTCCAATAGTCAAAATGAGCGAAGCTACACTGGCCGAGCGGTCGTCGTCCAACGATAATCCAATGCCGTACTTTGACGGCACTAATGTAACCCAGTGCCAAGCATTTGGCGACGCAAAACGTAAACTGCGCCTGCTGCTCAGCAGTGTTGACGTCGACTCGTTGCCGGTCACTTTATCCAGACTGAGGTAAGCAGAAAAAAAACAAGAAAGTTCAAATAGCGCTGTATATTTATTCTTTATTTAAATTTTTTTAAAAATAATGTTAGCATTTTGACAAAGGCAGACGAATGTACATCTTCTTTTTCTCCGGCATTGCCGCTGCTTCTTTGGGTTTTGTTTGAGTTGAGTTGCCCGAATATTCAAGCAGACCAGCCGGGCAGCTTGCCGCGTCGTCGACGGTTGCTGTGCATTCACATTGTTGGCCTGACGTCGACGATGTTTCCGTCGTATTTGACGTGACGCAGTCGGCAGGCGCGCAACATTTTGTTCCTTCCAACGAACGACATAAAGCAAAAACAATAAGCGCCGCGGCTAACCAAGTCATCGTTGATTGGTGCTTGCTTCTCCGTAGACTGCTTCCGTAAAATGTTGCTTGCGTGACGTCACATAAACTGAGTGGGAGACAGAGGGAGAGTTTAAACTGCTTATTATTAAGCATACTTTTAGCCTTAGCTGCTACTTTGAAGTTGACGTAAGTGATAATTAAGTTTTCTACCGTACGCTAATGGTAATTAAGTACTTTTTGCCCAGTTCAAAAATTGGCGTCAGGCATGCGCTTGGAGTCCGCGCCGCATATGCAAATTAAGCGAGACAATAAGCCTGATTAGCCGAAGCTAACTTAAGCTAGCTGGCAAGCAGGAAGACGCTGACGCGTTTTGTCGATTTTTCTTTCCCTATTTTTGATTAGTTCATTGGCTGAGCTGGCAGAACAAATTGTTAACGTTTGCTTCATTGAGCTACTTTGGGTGACCAATTTAGTTATGATTATTACTATCCAGCGCGATGCCGCCGAAAGTTGGCAAAATTGCGTGTTCAAACAGGTTGACGCCTTTTTTGTCAAATGTACTCGCGAAGTCCGGTTGGAATAATGTTGTTTATCTCACTGCATTCAATAATCTGCTGCATACGCTTTGACGCGTTGAATGCCGCGGCTGTGGAAACCAACAAGTTTTGAGCTAACGCCGAGCCACTATGGCATCTATGATAGCATTTTGGAACTGCACTTATTCTTCAATTATGTAAATTATTTATAGTCGACGCGTAGCTATCGAGGAAGCGTCCGGACGCTGCTTTATTCATTTTTATACATTTAAATTAGTCTCTGTATTGATGCTTATCATCTTGAGAGGTTGTTTACGTTTTTAAGCATCTAATTTCAAAGTTTGCCTTGAATATCCTTCGTGAAGGAATTCATAGTTAGTCTCGGCCATCCGTCGTTCCATGCTGACAGTAGCGGCGGGATCTCCCGTCTGCCATTTAAGTAGCAGAGAGAAAATGAGGCGAGTCCGTAGCTGGTGAAATGACAACAATCAGTTCAAATATCTTTTCTTCTGCAATGGTACATTATGTGTTTGCCGTCTTTTCAAAAACGTGTACGGCATTTTTTTTGGCGTAACTTAATTCCGTCTTTCAGAGTCGTTTTTAACAGCGAACTAAATGCAATAATGGGACCGTTGATTAGTTGGTCATTTCTTCGATCTTATTTGTTGACTTCATCGAATTAATGCGCGATCGAGTGAGAACACCTTCAACGCTGTTTTATTGGCATAGTTGCAAAATATACGCCCGCGCGTTGTTCAGTGGTTACTTCATCTTTAAATGTCAACTTGACATGTAAAGCTGATGCAAGCGTAAATGCCTTTACATCGTTTTGACGCGGCGCGCGATATATTTCTTTATAATTTCTCCGTATGCTCATTTTCGTAACCTATGTTGAAACGTTGCACGCATTCGACATGAAGTTTAAAAAACTGCGACAAGCTGCCAGAATGCGGTGACGAAGTAATGATTACGTTTGCGTTCGCGTGCTTGCAATCGCTGATCAAACAGAGCAACAGCGATAGCGTCCGTTCACTGGCATTAGTTGACGGGCGAATGGTTTTATAAAAGTTGCCTTTCGACTAGCAATTCTCTGCTTCGCTTCGTTCTTCGAGCAATGGCTACGCCTGGCCAAGCGGGCGTCACGTAGTTACAGTATGCATAAAGAAAATGCAGGCGCATTTACTTCGCTGCTCTTTTCCGTCGTTTGAATGATTATTTTCCCGCCTAGTCTGTCGAAGGAATTGAAGGAAGGCGAAGAGTTGCTGCAATTTTTAAGAACGATGCTTGCCGACACGGTAGTTACCGAAGCAAAGTCGCTTTCGGTTCAGCTGGAAGATCTGATGCGTTTGGTGACTATGTTTGACGCGAGGGGGTCAGTATAGCCGCCGCACGGTCCTATACGGGCTTTTGCGTTAAGTCGATTTTAGCATACGAAAACTGTTGAAAACAATGCACGACGAGCGATGTCGTCGTTCCGCCTACGCCGCCTATCTTCAACAGTCCAAGCTGACATTGCTACAGCAAAGGTCTTTGCTCCAACGCATGCTTGGTCGCGTACAAAGGTACAGCTAGCTGCCGGTTGGATAATGGCATTAGTCGATGGTTCGCGTTTACAGGGAACAAAGACTGGCGGTACGGTCGGTTCTTGAACTTTGCGTGCATCTTTTCTTGGAGCAGCGTTGCGATTCCCAGTTGAAAGCCTTTGTACAACAATTTCAACAGTTGCAGACGCAGGACGAGAAGACGGACTTGCTCGAGCGCTTCCTAAAGACGATATACTGTTCGGCCGAAACGGAGCCAATGTTGCAAGGTGACAATAGCCTATTTTGGCGCTTTTGCCTAGCCGAGCCGCCACATATTTTTGCCTAGGTTGTACATCCAAACAGATAAGCTATGCGCAGGCTTGTATCGAAAGATTGGTACTTACGCGTATATACTTTTCCGCATTGTATCCCAACGGCGATGGGGACATCATGCGGGACAAGTAAACCGTTTTGAAGTTATTTTTTCTTGGATAGGATTAGTTTGACGATTTTCGAATAGACTATTCCACGAAACGGTAGAAAGGCTGAGCGCTACGATCACTCCCGGGCACAAAAATATAGCTATACCATCGGTTAGTGTTTATGATGTTTTTTCTTTTGTAAATTTATCTTTGCATTATTCAGATGTATCACGCGGAAAGTCCGTGGCCTTCGGCTCAAGCCGAGTTGGCAATAATTAACGTTCAAAAGGCGGGTTAAAGTGTTTGTGCGCAACTTCTTGAATGAAGCGAACTTTTTTAGACTCCGCGCGAAAAAGTGAACTGCGTTCGGCGCTGCTGCGAGACTGTGCTCCATTTGTTGAGCATATCCGGCTCGAACGTTCCCAGCGCCGACGACATTATGCCTGTGTTGGTATTTGTTGTGATTAAGACAAACCCGGAAGCTCTCCTATCAACCATTCAATATGTGAATGGTTTTTACGGGAATCGATTGCGCGGCGAGGATGCCTACTGGTGGGCCCAATTCTGTTCAGCTGTTGAATTTATAAAAATACTTGCCGACATGGATACGTAATGTTCTTAAGCTTATAATGCTCTTTGTGTATCCGCTAATTACGAGATGAAAAATAAAGATGCGTCGAGCCCGTTATGGGCTTTTCGTGTAGTATTTTTTTTGTTATGATTTCCGCTGTGGTCGAACCACCGTTCTATTGATACGTTTTGCCGTAAGGCGCCGATTAGTCATTTTTGCTTTAAGCTTTTCCGTGATCGAATACACCAATATGTTATTGCTAACCGTAAGTGGAATGTCCATTTGAGAATGGCCGACGAGGGAGAAGAACCCGGTATTCCGCGGGCTTCTTTGAATAAGGTGATTCGTGATACATTGCCGCACGCTCGTTTGAGCGGTGATTTTCGCGACATGTTGCACGAATGTTGTCTACAGTTCGTCAAGTACGTTGGTACGGAGGCGAACCGTATTTGCGTGGATGAACAGAAGAAAACGATCAACAAAGAGCACCTCTTCCAAGGTGAGCCGCTCATTTTTCTTATATATATCCATCCTGTTTCCGTGATTACGTCTTTGTCACTGTAATATGCAAAATAGACGCGTCTTATCAAGTAGAAAAGCACATTGTCTGAGCCATTTCGTTTCCTGAAAGTTTTGTTGACTTTATATACCAAATAGAATCTTTAAGTATTTTTAAATCTCCAATTTACATTCAGCCACTAAGCGTTGGTAGGCGGTAGAGAGATTTGTGTTTTCCGTAAATGTTACGCGTCTCAAATTTTAATACTGCTTTTTAACAATGCGAGAATGTCGCATTGCTGTCTTTGAATTGGCGCTAGTCA
Organism: Trichuris trichiura; assembly: GCA_037903355.1. Lineage (NCBI taxonomy): Eukaryota > Metazoa > Nematoda > Enoplea > Trichinellida > Trichuridae > Trichuris > Trichuris trichiura. The sequence continues at coordinate 49,200 of JBAJFE010000044.1, read as the reverse complement.
AACCTTTTTTAGCGACTTTCTGAGTGCCTAACTTTTTTCTCCGGCGTTGAGCGACTTAATTTTTGCGGATTGAGTTTTCAGGTTTTGATGTAGTACTGTATGTTTGAATTTAAAATTTAAATTCTGGGCTACGGTAGTTTTTGCAGGTACACCATCTCGGCTTAATAGTTGCCAATCAAGCTCTCAGTTAACCTTGTTCATTTTTGCTTTTTGAGATACAGTAGTTGTACCGGAATTCTTTTATTTGTTTTGCCGTTTTCATCCTCACTCGTAGCCATGTTTCGCTTGAATTCCATTTTCAGGTTTATTTACCTATTGTATGTTTGAATTTAAAATTTCAAATTTTGACATGCAGTAGGTAGCATTGCAGCTACACACTTTCTGTGCTTAACAGTTGTATGTTAACCTCGCGGTTAATCTTGTCTGCATGCGCGCGTTCTTTTTTGCGTTACCATTCCGTTGCCTCATGGCTTTCTGTATTTCTTTCAAATTCCATTTTCAGGTTTTTATTTCCTACTGTGTCTGAATTTAAATTTTAGATTCTGGGTAACGGTAATTTTTGCAGGTACGTCGTCTCGGCTTAATAGTTGTCAATCAAGCTCCGGTTAACCTTGTTCATTTAACTTTAGAGTTACAGTCGTTGTACTGGCATTCTTTTGTTTACTTATCATTTTGATACTTACTCGTAGCCGTGTTTCACTCGAATTCCATTTTCAGGTTTATTTCCATACTGTATGTTTGAATTTAAAATCTTAATTCTGACATACGGTACACTTTTTCTGTCGAGTAAGTCTATGTTAACTTCGTGGTTAATCTTGTCTTTCTGTGCGCGTTCTTTTTTTTCGTTACCGTTCTCGTTGTCGCACGGCTGTTTGCATTTCTCTCAAATTCTATTTTCAGGTTTATTATCTTACTGTTTGCTTGAATTTAAAATTTAAATTCTGGGATACGGTTGTCTTTGCAGGTTCGCCGTCTCGGCTTAATAGTTGTCAACTATGCTCTCGGTTAACCTTGTTCATTTGACTATAGAGATACAGTCGTTGTACTGGCATTCTTTTACTTGCTTTACCGTTTTGATACTCACTCGTAGCCTTGTTTCACTCGAATTCCATTTTCAGGTTTATTTTCCTACTGTATGTTTGAATTTAAAATTTAAACGCTGATATACGGTACACTTTCTCTGCTTAGAGGTTGTAGGTTAACCTCGCAGTTAACTTTGTCTGCGTGCGCGCGTTCTTTTTTTGCGTTACTATTCTCACTGTGTCGTGGCAGTTTGCATTTTTTCTAAATTCTATTTTCAGGTTTCTTTTCCTACTGTATGTTTGAATTTAAATTTTAAATTCTGGGATACTGTAGTTTTTGCAAGTACACTATCCCGGCTTAACGGCTATCAGTCGAGCTCTCAGTTAACCTTGTTCGTTTGCCCTGCGAGATATACTAGTTCTACTGGCGTTCTTTTATTTGCTTTGCCGTTTTCATCCCCACTTTTAAGCATGTTTCACTCGAATTCCATTTTCAGGTTTATTTTCCAACTGTATGTTTGAATTTTAAATCTAAATTCTGACATACGGTACATTTTCTCTGCTTAGCAGTTGTACATTAACCTCGCGGTTAATCTCGTCTGCGCGATTGCGTTCTTTTTTTGCATTACCATTCTCGTTGTCTCGTGGCTGTCTGTATTTCTCTCAAATTCTATTTTCAGATTTTATTTCTTACTGTATGTTTGAATTTAAATTTTAAATTACGGTATACTGCGTCCCCTCGTCTTGCAGTTGATAGCTTGCACCCTTTTCAGCCGTTGCCAATATGGGCTTTGGCTCGGACTACATTGACGCGGGTCGTTCGGTGCTTGACAAATGCAACGAAGAAGCGTCCCGTCGGTTGAAACGGCAAAGTACTCGTTTAGAGAAATGCGGCATTCCCGAAGACGAGTTGTTGAGGACGCAACAAGAGCTTTTCGCAAAGGTGCGCGCTTATTTTGTTCTATTTGTTGGCCGTTCTTTATGTAAGTTATTCTTTTTTCCTTCACTTTATTTGGCTGTATGTTAGGCGCGTCTTGAGCAAGCAACCGCCGAACAGTTGCAAGTAAGCTGGTTCCAGCAAAGGTTACAAGAGCACGCAAGACTTCAACAGCAACAACAACAAGCTGACGGTGCATCGAATGCTTGCTCGACCGCCAATTTTTCCGACGGTGCCCAAATCCATTCTTTAATCAACCTTCGCCACGTTTCTTCAAAAGCTGCCGCCGATTCCGACGAAGACTACGACGCAGAATAGCGATCTTACCGCTATAACTGCTCTCTGGATGAGAAGAAAACTAAAAGTTCTCCAATGCAGTTTGTTTTCCACCAACGCGCGCGCGCGTTGTGTGTCAAAAACTTTGTTGTTGTTCCTGTTGTTGTTGTACAAACGCAAGTAAGCGTTTGAAATGAGAGTGAAAAGACGGAAATCGTACTACGTAAAAACCTCTTGTGAATAAACTGTTTGCAGGAACGATACGTCAATAATTTACTTATCGACGCGTCGTCTAAATGAAGAAAGAAACAATACACCGCAACTTATCACGGAGCGGCTAAATTCAAGCTGTACACAGTGAACATACAATCGCTTTCGCCAATGCCCAAAGTTACTTGCATTGGATGGAAGGTGAGACAACTAAGATCACCGGTCTTTTGACCGACGAACGACTCGTGATGACGAATGCTTGCTAATGTTTGACCATTGAAATTGATAACGTTTACCTGACTTCCTCCTATACCGACTGCTGCCATTGGAAGGCATGGATGAATATCCATAGCGGTAACGTCTCCGTCGCCAATTTGACATAAAGTCACTGGTTCTTGGAAGAGTCGAGGATCCCAAACACACAATTGACCACGACTTGTTCCCGCCACAAGCCGACTTCCCGACGGAGCTCCTTCCAAATGGACTTTGCAGACGGGCGCTTCCAAATCTCGCAACGTCATTATTCGACATTCCACGCTGGGCAGACGTCGATCAAAAAGTCGTACGGAACCGTCGCTGCATCCGGCCGCTGTCAGATGTTGGCCAATAGTATCGGAAGACAAGCAGGAAAGGTAAACATCGGAAGCCGCTCCAACTGGCAGTTCGGCTACTTTCCTTTCTTGGTGAGCATCCCAGACGAGAAGATGCCTTAAAAGTACAAAAGTGGAGCACAACCGCCCTCCAATAAGAGTTAGTATACACTCCTTTACCTGAAGTCACCGCCGACGTACAGCAAACCGGGATCTTGCTCCCAAAAGTAATTTGTCACCGGATGTTCCAGGAATCGGCACGTCGGTTCGACGGCAATCCAAGCCGCTAATAAATTTGGTTTCTCAAGCATGTCGATCGGATCCAACATATCTTCGTCAATAATCAATTGAGAATCCCAAACTCGTACTACGCCGTGATCAGTGCCGGTAAGCACGAAGCAGTGAGTGAATGGATTCACCAAACTAAGGTAAGCCAATTGATCAATTGTATTTTCGTCCATTGACGAATCGTTGTCGAACTTTGCCAACAATGCGCCGGTATCCCAATTCCATACGCTTACCGTGTAGCTGCATCCCGCGCATACCATTGGATCGGCGGGAAAGAATTGAAGACTACGAGGTATATTGTCGTTTCGGCACGTAAAGAAGTTATTGTACGGTTGATCCTTATTGGCAAGCGCATTCCACTGCTCGTGGCAATGATCAATTGTAGCCCTGAGTGTGTCCATTCTTAAACTCGACAAAGTTTGTTCGGTGCGCGGCAAAGTAGTGCTGCCGCTTTCCTCCGACAACAGCAAGTCTATAACCGGAAGTTTGAAACTTTGAACGCATGACGACAGAAAGCCAGTTTCAAGAATCGGTTTTGACTTTCCGTCTCGACTTTCCCTCATTTGTCCATCGTCCAATGGACAGCCGCTACTTGGAGATATGGAACTCTTGTGAGCATTAGCAAACGTTGGTTGACCACTGTCCGGCCTATCGATGCCGTAAGCGCTTACGTTAGGTTCGGGTCCTTCGCCAAATACGGGCCGTCTCAGACTGGTGTAAATTGCAGAATATATGCTTAGCATTGGTGATATGTCGCTGACACTTTTGTAAGTTGATTGTTCGTCTAATCGATAATAATAATAATTTGCATATTTTAGGTTCAGTCTTTATATAAACTTACTGGGACTACCGGCGCAGTCAACTGTAGTCACTCCAACGCCAATTGAAAACTTTGGTCGATTTACCGGGCTTCCGCGGTGCTCGGCAACCGGTGAAGAGGACTTTGTAACAGGAAATGAGCCCACAACAGTGACACGTCGGCCTTGCGAACCGGGCGTAGTTGGTAGGACGGAAGAAACGCAAATGCGCTTTAGATCGGCAACCCGATCGTTTACGTAGCCGATTAGCCGATTGGCCATCTGACAAACCGTTGAGTCCGGATCGGTTGTGAACCTGAGCACCGCTCTCCATACGGTAACATAAACGTTGCTGACCTGCGACAATCTGACAGTACCATCTCGGCTACGTTGCTTGCGGTCGTGATGCGGTATAGGAACAGTGTCCGACTTGGAAAGCGCCCAATCAGACTGCTGTCCCTGCTTTACCAAACCGAAAAGTCGAGCCACTGAAGCTCTTGTGTTCATGCGAAGGGAAAATGCTGCAAGAAACATTACTGAGAATAACGAAAGCTTGAAGACTGGTAAACGACATATAAGTCAGTGAATGGACAAAACTGCCATAGTCCCTACCAGACAACAGTTTCGGTGAGTATTACTACTGCGCGCAGTCTCAGCCTAACATATTATCACTTATTATGCAAAACCATACGCAAAGCTATGATGAAATCATTGGCAGCTTAAAACTAGCGTTTTTTATTCATAGGTTGCACTTCTGAAACTTTATTATCACTTTTGTTATACTGTAGCTACGGTTAAATTTTGAAATTTTTGAGAATACATTGATACGCTGTTTGCTATTCGTTATTGCATTAAGCCTATATAGGCTGAGCTAGAAACGTTCAAAAAGAAACGCGTTACCGCTGTTAGCTTCCGTCGAGCCGTCGGTTGCTTCCGGCGACGGTGTTTCCGGTGTTTTGATCACAAAAGACGAAGAACTGACATTGCAAGCAATGGCGAACGACGATTCCCGCCTTAGTTGATCGACGGCAGCCGCTAGTTCACCCAAGTTTGCAAAAGAGTCGCATTTTTGCTGATGACCATCGGACAGCGGTGTCCAATCGCCCGTCTGACGTCGCTCCTCGGCCAATTCAAAAACAATGGTGACAAATTGATTTTCAAATTTTAAAATGAACCAATGGAATGCCACCAACGCTTCGCGACGAACCAAAGCGGAACCGTCGCCGCACAAAGTTGACACCATTGTCATAGCGATTGTATGCAATAGATGAGTATTCTGCTCGTCCGACGAACCATGGTCGTTTCGCATAAAGCAGCCAAGAGCGTAAGCCGAGCTGGCGCGAACAATACTAACCGGATCGGATAATAATTCAAATATTTTCTCGTGAAGTGTACACCGAACGGCCAACCATCTGCAAAAAGAAAGACGAAATGAGCTTTTTTTTCTTTGAAAAATTTTAAAAAATTCATTCTACTTGGCTTCTTCGAATCCCGACCAAAGGCAGCTAAGCCCAAGGACAAGCCATTGACGAAGCAAAGCGTTGCTACAATCGTTCAACAATTCCGAACAAACGGTCATGTATCGAACTTGAAGCAAGGCTCGTTGACCTTCGGGGAATTCTTGAACCAAAGCGGCCAATACAAAAGCCGGTACCACTTTTTGACGCAAACTGACGCTCGCGTCTTCCATGTAGCGAAGAAAGTACAAATGCGCATTGTCTTTGACCAATTCGAATTGACAGCTGTTGTCAACGGCCAATACTTTCGCCCAAATGAATGTTAGCACCGGTCGCAGCTCCTTTGCGACACTTTGCAATAACCGTAGAACGTATGGAAATATACCAACGGCCAATGACAAGTTGACCGCCCACGGTCCGAGATCGAGAAAACGACTGAGCAATTCCAATGCTCGTACCCGATGTACTTGACTGAGCAGCACTTGCAACAGAATTGGTAACTGCTGCGGCGGTGAGCGATTGTGAAACCCGTAGCAAAGCCATACTTCAAACGCTGTCAATTGATTTGAAAAAAAATCACTGTGCACATAATCAAGTGTATTACAACACGGCGTCGTTAGAACATTTTGATAACCGCTGCGAGCGCCTTCGCTACCGGTTGAATATTCCGTCGTCGACGGCAACAATTCCTTTTCAAAATCTTTTCCATCCGTTTGACTTGTATGCAATGACGTCAGCTGATTAAGGCACACGTCCAAAGTGTGATCCCACGCTTCCCACATGACGTGATCGTGCGTGGGCGGCAACGGCGGACTCGATATTGGTGTGCACTTGTAACTGCGCATTATGCGGTCGGCCAGCAAAAAATTTCTGAACAAACTGGCCACCAGCAAATCTTGTCTGAACAAACGTTGAAACAAATCTTGCGGCAACGAATTCCACGCTATCGTATCCGTCACCGCTGTGAATATCCAATTCAATTCACCCAACGGTGTTCGACGATCGTTCAACTGGCCCGGTATGTTATCAACAATGCTTAATGGCAGTTTTCTGGTCAACCGATTGTTCAAAATATACCAAAGCACGGCGGTGCGTATAGGCGTTGTGAGGCAACACGTAAACAAGTCGGCAGGAAGGTCCGGATGCGTAGGCAGCTCTTGATCGGCAGCGCACGCCGCTAACTGTATACAACTACGGAATTTTGGTTTGCCTTCATCTTGTTCATCGTCGTTTTCATTATCGATCGACTGGTCAACTAATGCTAACGTCTCACAGGAGCGTTCATCGGTGGTCTCTTCATTTAAATGAGGAGACGAACTACCACGACCATAAGGAATGCTTACTTTCCTTATATTGTGCGCTTTGCCTCGAGCGGTAGCCTTGAACGATGGCGTATATGCTGAGCGATCCGAGTTGTAGTACCCGTAGCTGTCGGCATGCTGACGCCATTGTTTGGACGCTACAACAAAAAGCAAGCAGCAATGAAGCATAGGAAAACGGCAATGGAAAAGGTATACGCGACTGATCGCCAATTATGCCTTGCAGCTTTTTCAATTGTCCTTTGGCGGCAAAATATTCCTTTTCGTGTTGTCTGGCGCAAGAGGTGAACCCTTTAACCGCCATACCGGCGCCATTGCAGTCCCACACGTATATGCCGGGAGTGCCCATCCAAGATTGCAAGTCGAAAATGCTCAGCGGAATGTACTGAGTGTACATTTTGTTGAATACCCAAATTTCCCCGTTCTTCGTCGGCTTCGGCACGCCGTGACCGTTGTAATGGAACAGTACGCGCTCGTCTTTGGCATTTTTTCTCAACGAAATGCACGACTTGCGAATCTCTTCGACCGTGGGATCGCAGCTTAATTTGTACCTGTCAAAAAGGGCAAAAATTACGACACGACGTCCTGTAGGAACTTGAAAATCTTTTATGTTCAAATATTCAAACGAGTTTGTAGCCAATGGGAAACTTACAGAACGACGGCGTATTTGCTACAGCGTGTAACTTGAAAATCTTTCAAATTCAAACAATTAAACAAGCTCGTGCCCAATAGGAAACCTACAGAACGACGCCGTATTCGCTACAGCGTGTAACTTGAAAATCTTTTATATTCAAACATTCAAACAAGTTCCTGTGCAATAGGAAACCTACAGAACGACGGCATATTCGCTACAGCGTGTAACTTTAAAATCTTTCAAATTCAAACATTCAAACAAGTTCGTGCCCAATAGGAAACCTTACAGAACGACGGCGTATTCGCTACAGCGCGTAACTTGAAAATCTTTTATATTCAAACATTTAAAAGTTATCGTTATTATGAAGGTTCAAAAAGCAACAGTGCAAACCTAAACTGTTTACCGATTTTACCGGCAGCGTAAATGACATCTAATTGCACAACTGACAGTGCGTTTCGCCGGATAAAGAAAACTATAGCATCTGGATTGTTATTCAAATCTTCGAAGAAGCAAAAGGTTTCTAATGAAGAGATGTCCTATCTTATTTTTGCCGTAATTTAAGAGAGACATTCATTCCGCTTATAAATATGAATTTTGCTTGATCTATAACAGATGAACCTGATTATCATTACGGAAGGTGTAATAACTAAAAAATTAAAGAGCCCGAAGGCGACTGCCTGTTTTGTCGATTAACTTTGCAATTAAGAAATTAGTTATTTAGTTTAAAGAATAAACCGAAAAAAGTTTTACCGGGCGCGAGGTTGCCAACGTTCGTACTGTTTTTGCAATGCAAGTCCGATAATTTCGATCGCCTTTTGTTGGGATATATTTTGCGGATCCATCCAACATTCCAGACGAGCGCATGGCCGCGGCTACGAAAAACAAGACTAAGAAATTCGAAAAAGGCATACTGTAAAATAATGGTACCCTAACAACGTCCGGAGGATCGACGCCAACGTTTAGACAAAGCACTAACGCAACCGATACGGTTTTCATACGTTCTCGCATACGCCATACGTCCGGATCGACCTTTGGTTCTTCCTCCCACGCTCGTTTACGTAGTTCAACAAAGGATACGGGCAAAGGTGTCCCGTTGTTCAGTTCATTGGACAGGCACATTTTTGTTTCAATGGGCGACTGTCTATCACCACCCGCCAACTCCGACGAATCAAACACAATGGCTGAAAGAAAACTTATCCAATTGACTTGGAAAGGTAAGGCGGCAACGAGCAAACGCGTAATGACGGCACAGGTGCCGGCAAGTCTTGAAAAACCGCGCGCAGGTTAACCGAATCGGCACGTAGACTTAACGTCTCGCATTCGTCGTCAAAAGTGCGAACTTACGCGAGAAACAAAATGATATAGTAAATGACAGAGTCACTTCTTCGTCAAGCGTTGAAATTGGTAAAAAACGACTGGACCAAACGCGTTCTCTTAACTACAACCGCTGAGAAGCATTTGAAATATGAGATATGACGTAAAACATTACGCCAATGCGAAACGCTACGGACAACAAAGCATCAACCGCGCAACCAACAAGTCAGCTTTGCAGGCAGCCAACTTACCCGCCTAAATGTTGCCAAACGGAGTACATTCGTAATACAGTAGGAAACAATAAATTAGGATTTTCAGGTAAGCGTCGGCGGTAAAATGCAAGCTTTATTAAAAGACGAATTATCACCTGATGCAAACGTAAGAAAATTGTTTTCTTAATTTTTAATTTAAAAAATTGATTTGCGCGGAAAGCATTGCGAAAGTAAAAGGAAACGGTGACCGTCGTTTCCTAGTTGAAGCATCGGAGATCCACTCGGTTCAGCGCTACTGGCACGGCGTCGAATGATGCGGTCACCTTTTTGTTAAGACGAAAAGCAAAAAAGCGGCTTGGACAAGCGGTTAGCTTTCCACAATACGAAGGAAACGACGCATCAAATGCTCGGCCGCCAAAACGGGCGTCACCTGACCATGTTTGATCTCTTCGATCATTTCGGGAGCCTAAAAACGAAAGTGCTACGATTCGGCAGCAAAGCGGATGCTATGGAAAAATTAACCTGTCTGAGAACTCCCGGATGAGAGCGGAACAGTTTGGCAAGAACGTCATCGACGTGATTCCACATCCAATCCGTCATTTGCTTGTTACGTTGGTCTACCAATTCACCACTGGCGGTAAGGGCCTCCCTGAAGTCGCTCATCGCCTTCCAAATTTCCGGTATACCCTTTTTGCTAACAGCGGACGCGAGCAGCACCTGAAATAAGCTGTCGCCACGACGAGGAAATGGGTCGTTATAACCAAAATCGAACCGTAGGTTGCCAGGACTTGAATCGACTTCGCGTGTAGTGCAATGCGGACAAAAACTGGGAACGAGTAGCTATCGCGGCATTTGCCAGCTCGCCGTCGGCTTTTGTCACAACGATAAGATCTGCATTTTCCATTATGCCGCGTTTTAAGCCTTGAAGTTCGTCGCCAAGAGCTGGAGACAACAGTAGCACCACCATGTCGGCAATGTCCACTACGGCTGACTCCGACTGTCCAACTCCTGGAAATTGAAACGAGATTACCGTAATTCAAATTCAAACGACCCTGAAAACACTTTAGAAATTTCAAGTATGCTAATGGAGTAAAAACTCACCGACGGTTTCAATAAGGACAATGTCGTAGCCGGCTCCTTCGCAAAAGACAACGGATTCATGAGTACCACTGCGAACACCGCCTAAGCTTCCGGATGTAGCCGACGGACGTATGTAGCAGTTATCTTCTCGCGACAGATTTGTCATTCTGGCCACATCGCCCATTATGGATCCGCCGGTTCTTACGGACGATGGGTCGACGGTGAGGACGGCAACCTTTTTCTTTATTTCTTTGATTAGGTATAAGCCGAAAGCTTCAATGAACGTGGATTTTCCGGCTCCCGGCGAGCCCGTAATGGCAACACGAAAAATGAGCGACGATGGTCCTTTCGTTTGAAGGCGTTTGCCAGACTTTTGCAGCAACTTCTGCAATATGTGCTCTCCTTGCGCTCGCTTAGTTGGGTGTCTTGACTCCACAAGCGTTATAGCTTCAGCCAGAGCTGATCGCTCGCCGCGATCAATCCGATCCGTCAAATATTTTACCGTTGGGTCATCTTCGTTGACACGGTCATCCCAGTGACGCCGATAATAGTCGAGCAGATTGTCCTTGTTCTGCTCCTCCTGTTCGAGCCCGCAACGATCATTGAATGCGGGAAATTGACTAGCTTTCGAAAGAGAATAAGCGGTGGAGCATATGCTCCTCTTTAGGGCATTAGAGGCACCGAAAAAGGGTGCTGCCGCACGCCACAAGTGTTTGCACAACATTAGCTGCAGCAAACAGCAAAACTCGAACGGCCAACTGTTCGCCTAATTATAAACAGTAGTAAAGTAAGATTACGGTAGCTTTAAAGCGCGTATTTTACAATCCCAAAATGCGTACGAAGGTGTCAACTTTAACGCAGCGATCTTACAAAAGCTTACAGCTTAGCATTGCATTTTTTTCAAAAGGAAATTGACGTTTATTTGCAGTGGTTTGCATACTTATATGCTTTTCCAGCGTTTTTGATCGACGCCGAAAAAAATACTTATTCACAAAAAAACAAATGAATTTGTGAACGAAAAGTTTTTTTAATGCAATGTTTAAAAGAAAAATATAAGTCAGTGCCGCAACACGCGTCGGAGCTTGCTCAAAAACCAGTAAAATTTCCAATTCGTACTAACAGAAAATGGACCGTAACCTGTTGGAAAAGTGCAGGTTTTACCATCTACAGAAACTCGGCGTAAAGTACCAAATTGTCGTATGCTGTTTAATTTCGACTCTCGAATGGTCCCATGCAAGCGTTGTCGCCTTGATGCGTGGAGAAGAGTTGACAGTTTCGGCGCCTGGATAGATGATCGTACAAGTACGTGGACACAATTTACTCATTTTAAGGTAAGGAAACTAAATTACTGACAGCCGATCTAACGATTTTGTTTCAATATGTCTTATTCATCATCACGTTAGCATAAAGCGTTTAGTCTCCAGTTGTAACGTGCAAAATGTTAGTATCAGTAATTGCAGAACAACTGAAGAAGAATATTTTCGTTTCGGTATCCTTAGAGCTTAAAAGCAATGCAAAATAATCATTTATGTTTTTTTACCAAGAGCGCGTTTCCCTTGAAAGAGATTTTTTATTCCGAAGAGCTATATAATTCTCTAACTTTGTTTTGAATGAAAATCCTTCTCGTAAATCAATGCCGCCTTAAATAAGCCCTTATTCAAATTGTACGTTTTTCTATTTTGGTCATAAGTCAGTTTGCTGTGTGCAAATAAAAGGTTTTAAGTTCAGAAGAGCTCGCGCAAAGCCAAGAAAGTCGAACTGAGCAGAAGCATATTTTATTGAATCTGTAAAGCAATTCTATCGTCGGTTTTGTGCAATAGATATCTTATGTAATCTGTGTAGTCAGCAAATGTGCATCGTTTCTGACTGCGAGTTTTAATTCGATTAAAACAGGTACAGTGAATTATCCTTTAGTGCTACGCTTTGTGGAACATGTGACATGTAATCTTCATCATAACATTCCAATTCAAAACACCATCCGAAGTAACAGTCAGTCCGAGTCTTTTCACAAGCATTTATGCCGTAAGCTGTCACAAATGATCTCCATAACATACTCCTGAAAACATTCAAAATTGCTTGCGTCAATCTAAAACAGCATCTTTTAAATATTGTAAATTTGGCCGCATCCTGTCCTAATTTAGGCACGTTTCCCTTAACTGCTATCTGTAAAGCAATTCTATCGTCGGTTTTGTGCAATAGATATCTTATGTAAGACATTTGCGGCTGTACTCGTCGTCTGACAAAGTGTTTCTGCGTTCTATGTCACAGCAGCAATCCATGTTCGTTCTGTGTATCCATCGCAGATGCATTCATAAGTCCCTTTTTTATTGCGGCAATAACCTTCGCCGCATTGATTCTCGTTGCGCAGTTGGCCCATATAATTCAGCAGTTGCATACGGAGGGCAACATGCGTAACCATATGGAAGATTAACGCATCGTTGCTGTCACTCTCAAAAGTTTTCTTCCCAGCGGAGCCCCGCTGCCGCCATTGGTAATATCATTTTTCGACAGACGCACGAGCGCCATCCTTGCGCCGCCGTCTGTCATCGAAATACTACGCAGACTGACTGCGTCTTGCCGTTTAATTGGAAACTTTAAACAAGAAATTAAGGATTAAAAGGTACAATTGTAAGTCAATAGTTGTTGTAAGTAGAAAAGGAAACTCAGGTACAGTTTACAAAATTTAACATCTACAAGGAAGCAAGTGTTAGTAAAGACGAATGTGAAATTAAGAGCAGGGAGAGATCAATAAAAATTTACTATATCCTACAGTGTCTATCCCACCTTAGTATCCTTAAATGCTTTGATAACAGAATATGTGTTTTATATAAGTATACTCATTTGGCGGTGATAGCTGCTTGTTTACTTAAATTGATATTAATTTGTCATCCAGCTTCATTGATGGAATTTGCATATTGAACGATTTTATTAATTAGGATATTAACATTTTTATTTTTTAACAGTTACTTTGTTTCCAATTCCAAACCATCAGGAGCCCCAGAAGGCCAGCGAGTATATAGGGTGTCTGTAAGCAATGCGTCGGCCGCATCAACAGCAAACTGTGCGTTTTCACATTCTTGAAATTTATGGTGATGTAATGTTTTCACGGCAGGTGGCTTTATGTAAGTATGCTTTTGCATCAAACTAAGCAACTCTTTCTTTCAAGTTTGTAAAGACGAATGTGCGAAGAGAAAAAGGGAAATTAAGAGCAGGGAGAGATCAATAAAATTTTAAACAACTATATCCTACAGTATCTATCCCACCTTAGTATCCTTAAATGCTTTGATAACAGAATATGTGTTTTATATAAGTATACTCATTTGTACAACTTTTATCTCTTTCTCTCAATCTCTAATTAACTTTCTTCTCCGGTGATAGCTGCTTGTTTACTTAAATTGATATTATTGGTTGTCTATTTGTCCCCTTCATCCAGCTTCATTGACGTTCTTTCTTTTTTTGAATTTTCATAATTTGCATATTGAATTTCCTCTTCCGATTTTATTAATTAGGATATTAACATTTTTATTTTTTAACAGTTACTTTGTTTCCAATTCCAAACGCCATCCAAAGTCGCAGTCGTCCAAGTAGACAGGCGGCAGCGACCGAATACTGTTGGGGTGTCTGTAAGAAAATGCTATCCCGAACGGCCGCAGTCGGTACATTTCTTGAAAACTATCGTCGTTTTCACATTCTTGAAATTTATGGTGATCTGTAATGTTTTCACGGCAGGTGGCTTTATGGCCTAATTGATATATGCTTTTGAATCAGTTATGCCGCCTAAGCAAAACCTTCTTTTTGTGCGGTTTGCTTTCACATTCGTCCGTTTCTTTCTCACAGCCATCTCTGTGAAGTTCACTTTTGCTTTAATACTTCCATACTTCTTGAAACATTCAAAATTACTCGCTTTAATTCATTTAAAACAGCATGTTTGTCTTCGTGACGTATGACAGGTACTGATAGGATAAAATTTGAATCTTTTAACCGCCCTTCTTCATACTGTAATTTTGCCTCCGTCTTATCCTACCCTTGCCTAAGCGTAAGCCTAAATATAAGGCTTTCGTTTTGGCTTAGGCTTAAATAAAAACAGAACAAGCTGATTTCCATGCTCGCCAGTGGGTGCAGGAAAGCGTGATGTCATCGTTGGCACCTGCATTTTTTTGTACGGTGAGTGGCTAAGCGACAGGATTCTAAGCTTTTAAAGAATTTACCTTGCATAACTTGAGAAATGCGTAAAAATCAAAAAAGAGTGCCTGTTTTTTCTCCACGATAGCCAGATGACAATAAGAAAACTTTCCTCAAGATCATTTCTATTACATAGTCTGTCCAGCCGAAGAGAGACTAATAATTTGTCGTTTTGATTTTCCTATCGGAAAGATTTACGGTTGCTCCTTTCGATTATCATTCCCAACATGGTCAACAGTTACTCTTTTTTTGTAGCGGCTGAAAAAACTCATTAGACATTCCGTTTGACCAATTAAGAAAAAGTATTAATGATCCGTTCGTCTGATTACTCGCTGAAGGAGTTGCCTATTCGTCTTCAAAATGACGTTAGCAAACTGAGAGAAAGGTTGGGCTCAACAGGTATTTCCCGGCTTCTATTATTTGAAATTCGGCTAATAATTATTAAAGTTCACCAATATGCAAATATTCCAAGGGAGAATATTCGAATGATGCGAATTAGTGACGTATATGCATTTTTGTTTATTTGAACTGGCCTATTCAGCGGCTGGTTCGAACAACTGATTTTAAGAGGGACTGTTTTGATGATGCCCTCTTGACAGCGCGTCAAAGTTCATTTAAAGTCAAAATTTAGAATCTTACATAGCATAAGGCTTCCTGGCAAACTTTTTGCAATCCTGAAGCTTGACAAGGCTCCATTTTAACGAATGCCATGTTTTGACTTGACGCAAAGTCGTATCGCAACAGACAGAGCCGATCATGATTGACTATTAAAATTTCGGAACGCACATTTTCGGGATTCGATTCTTTGATTATAGGTTTGGTTGAACTGCCACAGCTAGGCTTAACGTAGATTTTATCTGCTGTGGTCTAAGCGACTAAAAGCTTAGGCTTAAGCTTAGACTTAGGATGGCGGTTAAATTTTGCCGCTATGCTTAGCTCATAAGCGCAAAGGGAATTATGGAAAATATTTAGCTGAACAATGGACATTTTTGGTCATAATCTTCTATTACATTCCATAGTTCTCAATGACGAAATAAGTACTTTTAATATCTGAAATTTTTGGCGATAACCTGATCCTGTCCTCTGCGGAACACTACAGATGATATATTTCGATTTATTTCCTCCTACGACGAAACGCGAATTATCCTAATAACCCTATATATCAAATGTTTTTGTCGTCGCAAACGAAAGTGGGGTAATTATTTGCATAGTTTTTTTGGATCAATATGGTTTCAATGACGTCATGTTTTGTTTGCCGGCGACGTATTGCTTGAACGCTATCCTTTGAAGTGATCGACCCTGGGCGGGTGACCTGTAGCGTTGTATAGAACATGCGAAGCCTTATTTTTTTTAAACTTCATAGTCCGACAGGCTGAAAAGAAGCATGAAGCAAACTGTCCTTCAGACATTGTTCGTTTGGCAAACTTCTTTTCTTTTTTTAAACTAAACGTCATCGATCGAAAGATCATAAGGCTTGCACTTTGTCAAGCAGCCTATGAAAGGTAGTACGGTCGCTGTAGAGCCTGAATTTTTTATTCAAATATTTAATTGCGTCTTTGTTGGCTGCTTAGTTAGCCGCGCTCGAAAGGGCTGCTTTCAATCAAGAAAATCGAACACTTCACAACTGCTTGGACAATTAGCAGCCGCAGCAGACCCAAATTTGCTGCTTTTAAAGGTCATCATGCTAATTAAGCTGCTTGTGCCTTTTATGAGCGACGTGTCTTGTTTTTCTTTATCAATGCTCTAATATTCAAATATTTTCAAAACTACTCTTCAATAGACGAATTTGTTATCAACTTTTAGCCGCCGAACAGATTTTCAACGCATTTTAAGGTTTTCCACTTCATACCCGCTTTTGAAGTTAGTATGTTTCAGCGTCGGCATGTTGCTCCGCACGTGTATACTGTCGCAGATTGGGATTGGAAAATGCCAGCTTAACGCCACCTGCAAAGGGAAATGATCAAATGATTTTAACAGCTGCATGGGCACCATAACGTGAACATAGCAGACTTAGTCGACTTAGGGTTAACATTCAGTTGCAACGCTTTTGCAGACGAAGCTTTTGTATTTGTTTTTTGACCACTATCAGGTTAGTACGCCGGTTATGTACAGAAAGCAAAGATGATGCTCAAGTTATTACAATTTTAGTTGAATGGCTCTAGTGCTAATGTCGTCCAAGGAAACTACAGAAGAAACTGACGTCGAAAGCATTGAAAGGTACCTTTTTTAGACAAGTGGACAAACGCAACGTCGGCAAGAAGAAGATTATCTGAGGTAAGACGAGTTTTACAGTAAGACAGTTGATTCTCAGGTTCAAGAGAACCTGAGAATCAACTGACAACCGAACTTGCTAACTGTTGCTAATATTCGAACTTTGCCTACTTCCCAAAGTGGACAAATTCGACTATTAGCACTTCTGGCTTCTTCATATATTGCGTTGACTGGTTTATTCACTTCAAATTCGATTTGTTGCCGCGTCCAGCTTTTGCCGTCCTCTTGTTGTCGTTGTTGCTGCAAAGATGATCAATTTTGACAATTGCCAATAATTGTGAGTTGCCCATTTTATAGCCCCTCTTTCTTTGCCTTTTGCTGATACTCAAATCTCGTTGGCGTTCTTTAAGCTTCAGGCGTTTCTTTACCGTTAGGAAATTTTCTTCTTCCTCGCATTCCTACAGCAGTTTAAAAGAGTTTTTTTGGCATATGCTAATTAGCAGTGAGCTCTCTAAGCGTTTCGCGTCCATTAGTCTTAACACTGGCCCGCTTTCAAAATGATTGTTGGGCTTTCAAACGCGAACAGTCGTTGCCTTAAATAGCTAATGGCATTTTGTCTTGCTTACGTCAATTATTGGGACGGTTAGATCGCAAAGGAAGAATTTTTCGCGGCTAAATCGACTCGTCCCTTCTCGGTTGGTCGTCACATTAAGCTTCATTGCGGTTGCTAATGTTCTTATGGCAATTGTGGACAACGAGATGTCATTTGAAAAGACTGCTCTCCCATTTTCCTTTACTCGTTCTGCACATAGAATTTTTCACCACAATTATGGAAGCTTAGCTGGATCGTTGGTCCACTTGTCTCAGCGCCATTTTTGGCGTGTTATCGTAAGCGTTTTATCGTCTTTGTTATGGGGCCAAAAAACTTTGAATGATAGCTTGACGCTGAAAGGAAAACTAAGAAAAAAAGTTTTCATTACCGCACTGTCGTATTCTTCCATTATGTCTACGACTCAATGCAGTTGGTTTATTGATTGATAGCTTGTTATCATTCGGTTTGAATGATTTTCTTGGTGTCGCTTAAATATTTGCATACAGGCAAGCCTTTAATGAAGGTTTTCGCGAATATTTGTCAACTGTACAAGCATTGTAGCGACGCGCCGCTTTGGCTACTTCGCTACAATGGTGTTATTTTAATAATTTTCCACACCACATTCGGGATGTGTTCCATATTCAGAGAGCTTAGGTCGTAGTTCCAGTACTCAAGCAGCTTCCATATAGTTTTTTCAACCCACGCGTTGTCCGTATTAAGTCGACTGGGCTGATAGTATTTCCGTGTCTGAAAATTGTCCGCTCTACTTTATCCAATTATGCACTCGCTATTTAAGCCTATTATTACCAGCCTTTTTCGGTCGAATATATACTTTAAAATCTCTTCCGCTCTTTGGCGTCCGTTTTGGCGGGTTAATTCTTCAAGAATAGATTTCAACGGTTTTTCAGGCATGTCGGAGTATGGATTGTCAACGTAACCCTGAAAAAAAAACGTGTTTTTTGCGTGCTGATGCATAGTCAATGACTGTTTTCCTTACGCATGGAATAGTTAAAACAGTCATACCATTGGAAAGCGTCCTTACAACTCGCAGTTGCAGTAAATAAACCGCCGTCTCATTGCCTATCTCTCTGCAAAAAACATGTCATCATCCGTGATCATTTGCATATGATGTAGGAAGATACCTTCGAAGGTCAATGCATGAAATGTGGTTGGGTCCCCATCGTAGTAGATCGCCACGACCAGTAATACCGGTTCTGCCAGCCGGATTCATTGGCCTTCCACCGACAACCTTATAGCCTCCTTTAACGCTACGACGATCGATGCCATTCTCTAGTCGATTGAAAGGTATGTTTGTGCCATTTCTGCAACACAATAGCTCATCAACTAAAAATCTGCCCTTTTCGAATTTTGTTCCATCATATACAGATCATCCGGGTCTGCTGACTTTAAGTTGAGCCTCGAATATTCGGGCGGAGCGTAGTATTTGTTTTTATGAAGCTTGCTGTACCTGGCGCATTCCCTGCGAATCTAAAATTGACCTGAGGCATACTTGCGTTCAATTAACTTTTTTCTATTGTTGCTCGTACGTTTGTTCCCGGATAGAAGAGTTGGCTTTCATCTTCTATCTTACCAATGCCGCTCACGTAGCATCGTAGACGTTTCATCGTAGTCTCCTCAGACGATGTTTCCGACCAAGTAGACGATTGCGATTCGTTTTTCTTCATCTTGTCCAAGAGGTTTGTTAACTTTTTGCCACCAAACAGAGCCTTAAAGTTCTCAACTTCATTTAGCTATTCAAAATACCCCCTTTTGGCTGTGACGGAAATTTTAATTGAAGCTAATAGGATACTGGGCTGCGAAGCAAAGCCGCTTGCAAAGCTTCACCTTATGCGACATATTTACCATATATTTAAGCATGAGAAGTTAGCGAGTAAAAAGTATACGAGCCCCAAAGGCGTACCTCGGCTTTTACCGCTCTGTCCTTTATGCACTACGTTCTCAATAGCAGTCGCGGAGTCGGAATCGAGTGAAGGCGCCTTTCAAAATTGGTTTAAGTCTTAAAAGGGCAGAAAAGTTGAATCGACCGTGAGCAAATCGATGACCGCGTTGAACTTTTAGAATGCCGAAATTGGGCCCATTGTTTCCATATTCGTACTTCTCTAGCAGGCTTACAACTCGTACGTTCGATCGCCCAGTTAGAAGCCAATAGTTTCCAATTGACGAAAGGGGCGTTATGCTAATTTTTAAAAACTTTTACCGTTGCTGTACGCAAGTTAAGCCATCAGCTCGGCTTGTGCCTTGGTAAGAAGTTACGTAAGGAATAATAAGCTTATGTTTTTAATTAAGCCTACAGCTTAGGCTTAAAGAGTAAGCCCTACGGAGAGTTGGCGAAATTATTTCAACGATCGCCCTAATTGCTTTAGCTTAACGCAAGTTGAAGAGATGTTTTCAACTTGTGCCGCAAAATGTGTTAACCTCTACGATTGAGCGCATTTCCCTAATACTCCCTTAAGGCAAAGTGGCACAAAGCTGAATTTCCGCGATCGATCGTGTCTTTGCTAAACGTTTTCACTTCAGCCTTCTTTCCTACGCGCTTTAGCGACTGCATAATAGGAGATCAACTTATTTTGCGCCTTTGGGCTTTTTTTTCCTTGTCAGAAAGTATATGCTATACGCAACGCTTCATAACAAGCGTATAAGACTCGTTTTGTATTGTTTCGAAAAAGCTCTCAACTTTCGGGATTCGTCTGGCAAGAAGCTTTGATGGTCGCAACGATTTCTTGCCTTATTTTTACGACTGCCTATGGCTCATTACGGTTTCGTCTCGTTTGTTGCGCTAGGGCAAAGTAGGCTTTTCGAGCTTTGGGAAATCCTTAAGGGCCAATAAGCTGAGCAACTTTAGCTATGCCTTGTGCGTACCGTGATTAAGGAGTTGACTAGAGCTAGCGAGTTTTTTAAAGTCTTAAATTGCCTCCGGCATTTCAAAAACCCTCATTGCCTTTGTCTATAGGCAATAATACCAAGCGCAGCTTATTCGACGTAGAGCTTTTCCTTTCACTTGACTTTCCGCTGCTCATTTAGCCGACGCGGCAGCAGCTGTCACGTGTCAGGTGTCTTTTTTGCCTGAGCGTAAGTTCCGTTGACGCTAATTTTTTTGTTTTGACTCGCTTAGCGATAAGCACAATTGTAGATAAAATGTAAAGGCGCGAAAAACTTTATGCGGCGAATTCACGCACGTAATCTTGTTTTTTAACGAAACTTTTTCTTCTTTCCTGATAACTCTTTGTTGATAATCATTCGCGCCTTCATTCTTAAGCTTCTTGAAATTTCAAGTTTTTCAAGACATGTCGAAGCGTTCGCATATCTCACTCACTCACTTACGCATTCTCTCTTCCTGTCCGGACGTCATTTCGAAGCGTCTGGCGATATCGCGTATTTGCGATAACGGTTAGGCAGTCGCGTTGCCCTATAAGCCAACTATTATCACATCCGTCGAATTTGAATTTTTTTTCTTAGGTAATCCATAAAATAGAGAACTGCATGCCTATGCTTAACAGCGAAACGTGCAGAAGCGACGTTGATACCTTCACAGTTGGCTGCTTTTCTTGCGAAGGTAAATTAGCCTCTATTTATACCTCTTCTCGAAAATTGTAACATTACAAAAAGTCGCTTATCGCCTTTGTGGTTTGTAGAGTCCTTTTCGCGGATGAATAGATTTGTGGAAAACATTGAAGCGCCTTAAAGAGAGATACCTAATTTCCGGTTCGTTTCCCGGCGAAAATTAGGTGGGTGAGAGTATTTTGAAACTTTTCATAGATTTCCATAGTAACGGTCCCGTTGTCGAACCTGTTGAACGCTCGTCGTTGTTAGGCGCCTATTGACTATCGAGAGCTTTGCCTTCTTAGGCTAACCCCTTTTTTGGGCATTAGAACTTCATTGTCAGAAATTGAACTTTAATCTTTGTTTGTTCGAGAAACCGCAAAGGCGATCGACCAAAGTTTCCTCTCTCTTAATGCTATTCCATATTGATACAGTTGTCTTACGTATGCTGAGTTTTGTTGGCCTTGCCGAGACACTCCAATTGTCTCAATTATTTAAAATATCTTATCTTAGACTTACCGTCATTATCTAATAAGCTGAATTGTAGTTAGGGACTTTGCTATCTCTATATTTGTTTTTCAATTGTAATGCATTACTATTGCAACAATAGTGATTCGTGACGTGTCGATTGGAAAGTCTGTTTGCTCGTTTGTGGTCTGCTACCTACGCGTGGTTTTCCTGAACTGACGTTGATGAGGAACCTTTTTCCAAACAGGCAAATGTGCGTCAGACTATCTAGAAAAGATGGCGATGTCCGTAGGTTCAACTTGTTCAGCTTATGACGATGATGGCTCAACGCAACAGGAAAAATCGAGTACAAGCCTAAGCCTAAATCTAAGCATAACCTTTGATTAAGGGTGCTCTGCCATGGGGCGTTCCCTGCGAGTCCATACACCTAACCTATGGTTGATTCGTGCATCTCTTTATGTAGAGTTTGGTTCTTTCCATCTGTTGCTCATCGTAGAGCATAGGCGGTTGACGTTCAGTTTTCCTTCAATCGTTATTCCTTCTATTGTTATTCGTTTATCCTCCACAACGTCAGCAGTTCGTTTACTGGCTTTCAACGCCAACGCAGTTTATACCCATTTATTATCCCGAATGAATGGTCTCCTAAGAAACGCGTTCTTACGTCGAAAAAAGGGTTTACGTACTTCCGCTCTATCGAATTTTGCCTAATGACGACGTTTACCAGCGTAGCGGTGAAAAAATGTTATCTAGCTTGCGTAATTTGTATTATTACTACCGTGTGCTCATTTCCAGCTGTTTTTAAAAAGTTTTCCTCAAATAGCCTATATCAGCACCTTGTTTGCATACGTAATTAGCAAGCCGATACTTCCGGCGGAGAAAGTGGCGCCTCGCAAAGGCTCAAAGAAGCGATAGATAAATTTTGACAACTAATGCTTCCTCGGACATATTGAACAAGCCATGTGCATATGCAAATTTGATAAGAGCTTTGTCTCTTACCTGAGCGTAGTAGCAGAAAAGAAAAAGCGTAAGAAAGTGGGCAACGTTGGCTGGCTTCATGGCGAATTTTATAACGGTTACAAATGTTGCGTCATCCTTTTAAACGTTCCATAACGTTTCTGTTTGACGTTGGAAAGTGGCATAAGAATAGATCATAGCAGCATTGTGCCGTTGTTAACAAGTTGTTTGCACAGCCGAATTGGGTGGTGGCTCTCACATTGTTCTCTTAATGCCGCTTGGCTCTGCCGCAGTCGATGATTTCGGTACTTCGCGCATTCAACTGCTGTATAAAGAAAGTCCATTACTTTTATTGTGACCGTCTGCTTTGTTGGTTGGTTGAAGGCCAATTCTACTCTCCGTGCATAGTTTGCTTACCTTCAGACAATGAAGCTTCAGCGTCTGTTTGTTGTAATGCCGTAAAGCGCGCGCGCTTTCTCTTTGCCTATCGGCGACAATTGTCCATTAGGCAAATTACATTTCGCTATCCTCGTTGAGTATTGTTTGAAAGAAAGTATTAGCGGCAACATCATACAAACGATGCTTACATTTTGTCTGATCACTGTATGCTACGTTCGCTGCTTAGGTAATATTGTTGACGTCGCTTCTTTTCTCGCGTAATGATTTTTCAATTCCTCTATGTCGGCCGAATGGTTTCATGCGCTATTGAACGGCAGAAATGCTGCGCGTTAAGTCATTATTGAATAGGTATTTTTGTCCATCAGATGTACAAGCAAATCCTCGCTAGTTCACTGTCCTATTTTGTAGTGACAAATAATATTTTTTTCAAGTGAGAATGCCTATTGCCGAAAGAGGTTTATTCACCGACCTAACTGCCTACGCAATAATTGAACTCCGACGTGCAAACTGTATATGTTGGAGAACCCAATATTAGCCAATAAAGAAATCAGCACTGCATATACTTTCAACTAACGAAAAGTCGTTCGATGCACCTGTCAATGGACCTTCTCGGACGTAAACTGCTGTCGTCATTAGCTTCAGCGGTCAGCCCTCAGCTTTACTTTGTTTTTGAGCGGTCACTTGTTTCCTTTTTAGGGTATTTATTGTTCAGCCGAAAATGCGAATCGTCTCGTTTCTAAGCGTCTGCACAAAAAGGCAAAAATGAACTGTTGTTGTCGCAACAGCGTTTACCCGTTAACTATGGTACGTTGGCGCGGCCGCCATTTATGCGCACCAATAGGTTGCGTGAGCTCAGATTGAACGTCAGTTTGTACCGGACGATTTGGTTGCATGGGAAAAGCCGTTCAACGATTATGATCCAATTGAATATAGTTCGGCGAGCACCGAATATGGCGCTCAAGCGGATCCAACGTAGGAACAATCGACGCGAGTGTTAGTCTTACGAAGTATTTGTTTTGTTTTTTTTGCATATTTAAGCACACCCTCCGCGGAACTTCATTTTAACGCGCTTGACGACCACGTCGATCGGAGAAGTTGCACAGGCGAGTATACTGTTTTGAACGGGCGCCCATTGAATCCTGCGGGACGAACTGGTTTGGCTGGTCGAGGCGCCCTTCCTCGTTGGGGCCCAAATCATAGAGTATTTCTGCTGTTTACAAGGTATACCACGCCTTATATAGCATTTTGCTTTATTGGTCCATTGGATAACTTGGTTGGTTGCAGGCTGAACATGGTCGAAGTGTCGTACAATCTTCTTCAGGGCGACGCTCTGGAGTTCACCGAATTTCTGTCGGTGCAAGATGAATCCGGCAATTGGTGCTTTCCCAACGTAAGTATTTGCCCATTCATTCCGTTGCGTTTTTTGTAGCCGATGTAAAGTATTTGCATTTGTTATGTTCAGCCGCGCGTTCCGCTCGTGACGTCACTGTTCGCACGAGCTCGTCAGGTTTCGTCATTTTTTGTGTACGAGAGTAAAACCCGTTTATTAGCCTTCAGAAAAGCAACGCGGAGCTGCGCGGGAATGATCGTGAAGAAAGCCGCCATCGGCGGAAGCAAACAGGAAAAGAAACGTCTTGTCGGTTGTGCAATCCGCCATCAGGGGAATGCAGGTTCGTTTCTGACAAGCATGCGATCATCTCCCGCTGCCCTTATTCGTGAGCACGCCGGCCATCCCGTTTTTGCCTTTGCCTAACCTTAAGCCAAAATATAACTCTTATATTTAGTTAGGCTTACGCTTAGCTAAGGGCAGAGCAGGACGGTCGGCAAACCTACAGTATGACGGTGGGGCGCATAACCGACAAGACCCTTCGAAGAAAAATGAAACGATGTTTTACCAGTTTTATTTATTTTCACTTTTATGTCGTTATAGTATTATTTTTATTAGTTTTGTTCTTCTCTGTCACTGAAAGGCAGCCCGCGTTTTTTCATTTCGTAGCGTCAACAGCCTTTTTATTTCTGTTCTTTATTACGTTTAAGACGGACGATAATGCGAAGGTTGCCGGAGAAACTCGCTATTGTTTGAAGAAAACTGAGTAGACGGTTTTGCTACCGTAAGCAACACTGATAAGTAGGCTTCTCGCTGTACAATCGTTTTTTTTTGTCAGAAGCTTTTTTACTCCTTCTAATGTTTAAATAAATAGCGAAGATATTATTACGCCCGACTGTATTTGCGATTTACGATTGGTGTGCTATTCTGAGTATTTTATTATGGAAAGCGTTGTGGAGCTTTTAGGGAATGTCTCGCCACATCGTCAGCACAATCAATAAATGAATGGAAGACTGCAGTATGGAAAATAGGAAAAGATGTCACCTTAAAGGGACACCTTTTTATGTTCCGTCCTCCCGTAGTGTTCCAATCATTTATTGGCTGCGCTGATGACTTGGAGAAGCATTGCCTGGAAATTCTCTATATGTTCAATAAAAGGTAACAACAAGGTAAACGTGTACCCCATGGGAAATGTATTTAATATTTTTTCGCTAAATTTAGTCATTCGTAAGAGCGTGAAATATTTTAATTCTTTTTGAGCCATTTAAACTTTTATTTTTAAATTAGTGCTGAGCTGTTCTAGCTCTATACGCCTTCTTAGTTGTCCTCCGAAAGTTGATTATGAAACTGATTTGCAGGTTCGAGCCCGTTTGGGCGACAATAGTCTCTTCCTCAGACTGACTGTAAATGTGAGGCACTGCTTAAGGCTCGCACTGATTAGCTTACGCGCTTTACTATTGCAGTGGTTTGCTTGCCTTCTTTTGATCTGTACGGGTTTACGTTTAAGGTGTTTGCCGACAAACCGGGCTTCGACGTTAGCCTTGATTTCCTACAAAATTTAAAGCTCGAGATGGCCCAGAAGAGCACAAACGAAGAGGCGGAGAAGATAATTCAAAAATTGAAAAAACATCATGTTCAGGTTCATTCAACGCCACTGCGTATCGTAATACGTAAGTGTCAACGGCTTCTTGCCCGTTTCAGGTTGCAAGAAGCTACTACGACGATCCAAGAAATACGGACAACGCCTGGGTGGAAGTCGTCGCTTACGAGTTTGGACACAGGCACAACATTGGCCGATTTGATTTCGAAAGCGGCAACAATAGCATGCATTTGCAGTGGCGCCACCTGGAACGAAGTCCGTTGGACTACGATTCCTTTCGATAGAATGTATTTTCCCTTTCGTCTATATGCGCGAGAACTACCATTGTTTTCTTATCGCTTGAATTGTTACTTGCCGCTCCGGCCCGCCTACCAAATGAGCGCAAAGCTTTCAGAATTGTTTGGTTAGGCGTTAAGCGCATTTTACGTACGTGATTATCATATTCTTACTGTAAGAATGCTACGTTTTCACTTTTTACACGTTACGTTGCTCGATCATGCAGTTTGAACAGTTAGTCTATCTGTAAATTGCTTTCTTAACATGCGACGAACGTACTCGGCTGGAAAGGCTGCATGCGATCCACTCGCCCGGCGATTAGATTTGTACTTTGCATGTTTCGTGAACATTTTAAAACTTCCAGTGGGCAAATACGGATAAAGTGAGCATTAGCGGGAAAAAAAGAAAACATCATACCGCGCTAAGCCATTGCTTAACGAAGCGCAGTGTGGTTTCCTCCTTAAGAACAGTCGCGCTGGTCTTTGATGAACAATCGCAAAAGTCTACATGTATTTGGAGAGAATCGAAAGAAAATTGGCCGTTTGGATTGTCCAATAAACGAGCGTTGCTGTCGCGACTTTCGACGCCCGTAATAGTTGTTGAACCGAGTGCAAACATTTGGGTTTTGTTCAGTACTGACAACTCCTTTTCAAGACTTGGCTGCATAATGGAAAGAGAGAAAAAATCAGTGAAACAGCGAGGCAATACTTACCTTAAGACTGGAACTAGTCTTGGCGGATAATAAATCTTGCTTATTACAAGCGATCAACACTTTAGCACTCTTAGCTTTCAGAGACTTCAAAAGACAAAGTACTTCGAACAACAACTCGGATACTTCTTTTGACTCCTTGTAATAGGTGGAACTGTCAATCATGAATATAACACCGCTAACAGATTTCTGCAAATATATCGAAGTCAATGAGAGAAGCAATACAATATTGATTACTTTCAACTTTTCTAGTATAATCATTTTTCGTAGCTCTTCCGCACCAGGGATATCGACCAGACGAACAAAAGAAGCTCCCAACTGGAGAACACCTTCGTTCGTACTTGCTGATGTTACAGTTGGTAAAAACATGCCAGTCATAAGGCGAAGAAATGCAACCGTTTTACCACTGCTGCTCACTCCGCACAACAAGACAATCTTTTCTTTGGGAGTGGACAGACGACGGATCACGTATAGCACCAAACCAGTGGTCAACAATATGGTTAATACGGCTAGGACATATGGCAGAATGTCAGTAATGTCCATTGTTTATTGAGGAATTTGGAATTTTTTGACGGCGTAACAAGGAATAGCAGATTTAGCCTTTACTCGCTTTTCTTCTTTAAAAAGAACTCGTCTTCCAACTAAGACAACCGTATAAAGGCAGTAATAAAGACAAAAATACAAAACTTACGCTGAGGGTCGAGCAAAAAGACTTCCACTTTCTCAGCGTTTCGTTCCCTAATCCAGAATTGCCGATGACCGGTAATTACGCTTTTCAAAGCGACGAGAACGTACCTTAAAATCCGTAAGGACTCTGGAAGCTACAACAGCAAAATCTACACGCTCCGGCCTTACTTTGACTTCGGAGCCATACGCAGTTAACGTTCCCACTCCGCCAAATTGGCATAGCAACTACAGTACACTTTCAGCACTTGATACGCAGGTAACATTTAAAAACGCCCGCTACCATAAGGCTTTCGGATGCGCATGTTAACGATGGTTTAACAAAGCTACCGAGCCTTTTCGAGCTTTTCATCCGCACGCTTAGCTGAGAAAAAGAGACGCAAAGAAAACTCTATTAAACGTGCGCGTTAAATGACATCTGTGGCTAGTCATTTCTCTATTTTCCGTCTGTCTCCTTTCCTTAATGACGTGGTTTTTCGCCCGCCGCCTGCTGATCTGTACTTCTACTGTACGGTTTGACGCAATGAAAATACATTGCACTACTTCGGTTTGACGTAAAACTTTTATGGTTGTAACGTTTTATCAGCACACTTGGTTAGCTTTGCGCAGTTGCGTGAAAGGAAAAATTAAGTGGTCCAAGTTTGATTCCAATTCCAGATTTTTTCGTTGCATATAAAGAAGCCACTCGTTAGCCTTTGTGCGGATTAGAGTTTCCGCTCAGTTTGGTCAAATCTTACCCTCTCATTGTAACATAAACTAAGGTGCCGTAGCTAAGCGTAGAGGTATGAACAGGTGTATTCTCTACGAGCGCAAAAGCATAGTCGCTACCTGACGTCAAGAATCAATTTCAGCGCGTCCAAACAGCATACGCTTTTAAGTAATAACCTGCTGGTTAAGCATACTGTAGCTTGTCATTATCGTGCAGGCTTGGTGATTGTTCAAATGTTCGAAAGCAGCATTTGCATTGTGTTCATCGCAACGTGCACAGCAGTACTTGGCGAAGGTAAATCTTGCCATTGTAATTTTGTTTTTGCGCATTCCGAGCTTTAATTTACAGCGCTAACTTACCTAATCGTTTATCGCAATGATCGTTACAAACGTTTGAAGAGCGAACTGGAGCGCCAGTCAAAACGTCGTAAGCACAATTGTCGTTGTTTTGTTTAGTATTACTTTTTGCATCTACTTTTCTTCAGTTGAAAAGAAAAAGGATCAAACCACAGATGTGGCCGAAAGGGCAAACAAGCGAAAAATAGGTAACCATTGGACGCCTCTTTCTGTTGATTACGTTTTCGCTATTTTTTGCTTGTTCTAAGGCAAACAGGAAGAACGTTTGAAGGAAACAAATCGCGATTTGTCCTTGTTCAAAATGAAAAGTATGTTTGGCATTGGGCTCGCGTTCACCGCACTGCTGAGCACTTTCAGCAGCATGTACTCGACACCTTTTCTTCTTTTTTTTCTATAACCGTACGGTAATTATTCCAGGTTCGATGGCCAAGTTGTTGCTAAGCTGCCATTCACGCCAGTATCCTTTCTTCAAGGTTTGTCCCATCGAAATTTGGCTGGCGACGACTTGACCGACTGCTCCTTCATTTTCCTGTACATAATATCCACAATGTCGATTCGGCAGGTAACAAGATTGTTTCTTAAAGAAAAAAACCCTTTTAACGCAGTTTTCGCTGCGGAGATGTACAGTAAGAAAGTATGCAGGTACATTTATTGAATTTTTTTTCAAACTTTTGAATGTCTAAAAGGTACGGTATTACTGATTTGCATATTTTCTTACCGGATCGTTCAGGAGGTCCGTGTCGTTGTATTTGGATACGTAACTGTTTGCAACGAGTTCATCTCCTTTCATGATGTGAACTTTTATTGCGGTGAAATTCGTCATATCCAAGAATTTTGCGTCCGGAGCTTTCTGTTCTGAGCTCGAGCTCTGTCAAAAAATTCCTTTTTATAAAAAAATTGCCTTTATGCCTTTCGGCTTTATTTTGTAACTCAGTCTGTGATTACGCTCCGACACATTTTCCAAATTGCTTTCAAATTCTAGGGCGTTTACCATTTGTTCGTATTTTCACTGCTTACTGATAAAATCGATAATTATAGAGAGATACGCTAACAGTAAACCGTTTCTGACGGCAGTGAGCTTGCAGTAATAAATTTCTTCTATTCGTGCGATTGTAATTGTCCGAATATCATCAGCTTCTATAAATACGCGCCTATCTTTTTTTGTCAAACAAATGTAATTCGTGTTCAATTACGTCTTTGGGTTTTCTAGAACCTCCAAAAGTTCCTTGGCTTTGCGCCAAGCCGCGCCATGTCCAAACAAAGTCAACTAGGAATGAACAGTATGTTCTCTCCACCGGACAGCTACAGATAAGTGGTGATTTTTTCTTACACGAACATGTGCTAATTGAAGCTTTAATAAAATGATAATTGGCATAGTTTGGCTTTTGAAATTCGAACATTTCGCTGCAACAAAGTATTGTCCAAATATGGTCAGATAATTTTATCCGAATTAAGCGGTTTTTGAGTTAAAGTCACTTTTTGTTCCAAGCCGAAACGAAACTTGCAGGAACCGCGTACCTCTCCGACGACGGTGCGCTTGTCCAGCTTGAAGGCCTTGCATCCTTTTGCTATTTCATTTTGCATAATGTCCGCCATGTTGCCTTCTATTATGGTCACGAGTGCGTTGTTCGACTTGGCGTCCGTTACGGTGACAATGACGCGTCCGTTGAAACGTACATGCATAGAAAAGTTGGCTGTGCATTGGGCTTCGGTCATTACCAATTCGGCCGTCGTTTCCGTCATTGGTGGAACCATTACAACGCTGTCCACTCCCCATCGAAGTTCCTCCTCGACGGTATCTTCATCAAAGTTGCATACGAGTATGTCCCTTCTAAAACCGGCATTAGCAGCCAAGATGTCGTCCGGTGTTTTTAATTTGATGGCGAAATTCGCGCCACGACTGAACCCATTTTCCGTTGTAACCGAGCATATAGACGCACTGATACGTTCCGCCTTGAACGTATACTCTTGCTTGTGATCTGTACGATTGGCAAATACGGCTTTATAAAGCAGCCTTGGTTGCACCTTTCCCGAAGTTAATCGATCCAAAGAACCGCCACCGAACCGCGGTATACCTTCGTAGATTGGAGTGCCGAATTGAAATCTTACATGAGACCAATTGATGTTGAATTGAAGACAGTCTTGGGACAGGCGAGATTGTTCCTTCGTTTTTGTTGCTTGAAATATTTGCTTAGCCCATATAAGGACGATTTCTTCCAAATCGTAAATGGCCTGCTTCTCTTTCGATCCACTTTTCTGCTGCATATTGCCTGTCGCTGCACCACTTTTGAAAAATGACAACGTATCCATTGGCTGTATGATACGTACGTACGTACGTTTGTTGGTAACGTAGGAGAATTTCAAAATTTCAACACGTAACGGTGACGATGATTCAACTCAAATATTGACTCGTCCAGTTGTACCAAAAGTAGAATGTGTCGCTGCGTTGAGGCAGATTTTGGCTTCATTATTTCCTAGCATTGGCAGTTACAATGGTGAAAGCGAACTGGCTTTGCCTTTTCAATTTATGTATTGCGTAAAAACTGGCTTTCACGTCAGTCGCGCAGCTGTTCGTTCTCATTGTGCGCGCACCTACGAACAGTTGTTTATTGGACTAACGAATTTTCGAAAGATAAAAAATTTGCAAAAAGTCAATTATTCGCAGCACAGATTAGTCATTCGCTAATGACTCATTTCAAAAGTTTCAAAACTGCGAATGCGAAAATCACTACGAACCTGCGCATACTTTAGGCTTCCACGTTGGCAGACTGTCGATTGTTTTACTTTTTAAATTCTTCGATGGTCGCTAAATGATGAGAAAGATCGTTCCAAGTTGAGGTTAATCATTTTTTGCCCATTTCCGTGCTATTGTAGAAATTTCAGAAATGTTCGTCCGCTTTCAATCGAAATTGTTCGCAGCGGCCTACGCGGGTAGAGCATTCACGCCTTTGCTTCATTTCTGCAGCAAACCCCAATGTTACGACATTGCCATTGTCGGTGGAGGCATGGTCGGATGCGCAATGGCTTGCGCTGCTGGTAAGTTCTCGCTTTGGTCCCTCCAAATCAGTTTTCACTTACTTAAAGCTAACCGTGTTACAGGCGTCCAAACGCTTCCATATGTCGCAAACTAAGAATTGCTTCTTCTCGTCTTGTAGTGTAAAATAGATTTTCTGTTAACGAAAAGCTGTAATTTTTATTTTTCGATCTTTTTCGATTTCTACAGTAACTTATGTTCCGTTGTAATCGATTAGCAGGTACAAATGAAAAAACTACCCGCCATTTCGACAAATTCCTACCTTCCGTAAAATGTGACGCGCATAGCATTCTCGCTGAGGGATATTGGGTTTTTGCCGATTTGCTATTTTGAGTTTTTTAAGGCACGAGCAATCTTTTGAAGTCTCAGTCCGTCCTGTTCATCGATTCGGCAAAGGCGACCCCGTTGAAAGAAATGCCACCGCCGACCTACAGTAATTTCGTCTGCGCCATTTCGCCTCGCTCGGTGGAATTTTTCAAATGTTAGAAGTTAATTTGCCTTCTTGAAATTTTGTAATTTCCCCGTTTCGTGTAGCATTGGGAATATGGCAAGATGTGTGGTCGGCTCGCGCGCAGGAAGTGACCAGGATGGTCGTATGGGAAGATTGCTCGGACGCCTACATCACTTTCGCCGAAAAGAATACGGCAACCAACGAGAGAATGCCCATTGCGTATATCATTGAGAACGAAGTTATCCTGCACAGCCTGCGCAAGAAGTTTGCCGATTCTTCAAATGTCACGCTTCAAAATGGTGTCACGGTCAAATTGTACAAGTAGGAATGTTTGGCTTTGTCGTTCCACTTTGAAATAATGCTATTTAGATTTCCGGACGGTTTGAATGGGCCAGTTGAATTAACATTAGATGATGGTCAGGTTATACAAGCCCGATTACTGGTTAGTACGTCACGTTGGCGTGCGTTTAAGCGATACGCTGTTTTTTCCTTTGAATTCAGATAGCTGCGGATGGATATAAAAGTTCCGCTCGGGAAGTCATGGGTGTACACGTTGTTCGCTTTTCGTACGGGCAAAAGTGCATTGTGGCTAACTTAAAGCTGCTACCTCAGGGAGTAAGTTGCAAAATGTTTTCAGGTATACACATTTAAAACTTTTTCTTGCAGAACGGTAATCACACTGCGTTTCAGCGATTTGTTCGTTCCGGCACATTAGCCCTTTTGCCGGTAAAAATTTTAAATTCGTCGCACAGTCATTTAAGAGTTTATAATTTAGCTTTCGAGCGACATGTCTTCGCTTACGTGGGCGAATGACGAACAAACGGCAGACAAATTGATGGGAATGTCGGAGAATGAATTCACGGACGTACTGAACGAAGCCTTAATCGAACGGAACAACCATAGCTCATTGACAAATTCTGCTCTGATGTGCGCGAATGCGCTATGGAAAATGTTGCCTTTAGGTTGGCGTAATGTTTCTCCGTTCTACACGTTTTAAAGCGTCTGATATTAGTCGGTCAGGAACAGAACGTCGAAAATGATAATTACCCGCCTACCATTGTTAGTGCGGAGAAACGAGCCGCTATTCCATTGCAGTTTGTTCACGCTACTCACTACTACAGTGATCGTTCCGTATTAGTAGGGTAAGTTCTATCAGCTTAGGGCAATACGGTCCGTATGGTCAATTCCATTCATTTCAAAATTTTTTGGTTCCCCCCTATTCTTAATTCCGTTGCTTGCAGCTGCACTACCGTCAATCTCAAACGCTTTTAAATTTACAGTAAGCTTCTAAGAACCTGCAAATCACGTTATCGCGCGTGAGCTAAGTCTTGTTCCTACATCACCGATCGAACAAAGCAGATTTGCATGTTTGTCAAGTCACCTTTCGCGCGGGTAGATAGGTTTCCAAGTTTTTTTAGAGCTTACAAAGAAAAACCGAACAGCAAAAGCCTTTATAAGGTGCGACTTGCCTTTCTTTACGGAAGGAAAATGATTTGCCGCCTACGTTGAGCCGTCGAGGCTTTAATTTTTATTTAAATATAGAACGCGTAATTAAGCAACAACAGGAAAGAGCGATTAACGTTGTGAGCCTTTTTTCAAATTAATGCCGCGTCATTCCGTGTCAGGTGGCCCGTTACTTTCATTTCAAAAAAGCAATAATGGTTTGATTGAATGCTTAGCTGCGTTTGTTGCGCAAGACTAGAAAAATTAGTGAGACTCGTTAAGGGAGTACGTTCGAGACATTTATTTTGACCATTTTTAGAGACGCAGCTCATAGAGTACATCCGCTCGCCGGTCTTGGAGTCAATCTTGGCTTTGGTGATGTTCAGGCACTTTCTCGCGTTTTGGAAGAGGCAATTTCCGCTGGCGAAGACATTGGTTATTTTTCCAGCCAATGCTATTTTTAGCGCTATAGCCTACGACTTCTTTTTTTTACAGCCTCTCCAACCTACTTGCGAAAATACGAAACAATTCGTCAGCGGGAAGTGTTGCCCATTGCCCTCGGCTGCGATGCTCTCTATCGCCTCTATTCGACCAGCATGTTGCCTGCAGTTTTCTTGCGCTCTTTGGGTTTAAATCTTGTCAACAAATTGCCCTTTTTGAAGGTAGTAAATACACTAGCGACATCATTTTTTGCATATAAGTTCAATTGTGACCTTTTCAGGACTTCTTCTTGGACATGGCCAGTCGGCCTCGATTTGACGCCTAATCTTCTCAGGCGGCCGCTCTGTTGAGCAATGTTGATTGCATCTTTTTTCTTTCAACCGCGGACGCATCTGCGAGTTGCATTTATGCAAAACTCATCAGGGTATGTAATCTTTCACTTATTTAAATAGAATAGAAATAATTGCGCAAACTCACCGGCATTTTAAGTAATGGCTGTCGCCTTGGGCCGCTTAGCAGGGCAGCATCAGTTGACTTCTGTCGGCGCATTGTCTTTGCTTCTGCAACGCCTTCGGCGAAGGCTTGACCGAACATGTTAACCTTCAATACTTCTAATTGTAAATTGAGAAGAAGAAAGATGACTTCGGAGAGCGAACTTCTTTGTCACCATTTAGGGGCGGCGATTTTGTTGTTATTGTTTTTCACGCTCGTTTGGTCGTGTAGGCAAATGCTGCCTACTTTTCATTCGTTCCGTCTTTGTCCCTTTGATATTTCTTTGCGGGGACCGTCTTTGTCGTTCCGTAATTTTAGGTAGCGTTGTCCATTTGCCCGTATTCTTCGTCCGTGTAGGCATTGTTGATCGAATCGGTTGTCGTCTGTTTTTGGGACGGCGGATGAATTTTTATTGTCATCTCAACGGTTGAGTTGTCGTATATTGAACGACGATGACTCATGTCGGCTTGAAGTTTCTCCTTCCGCTTGGCGCAACACAGTTTGAGAAATTCGTACGCGAGTACGAGCACTTCAATAATCGTGATCACGCTTATGCCCATCCATAAGCCCAGTTGGCCACCAAAGTCGGCCATAAGATTCACCCACTAAAACAAAGCAGAGACGAATTTGCATTTTTCATTCGCTCGCCAAACGTTGTCACTATTATTACTTGATAAGCTTGCATCTCTTTCAGCACTTCGTAATTTAGCTGCTCGAAGTATATTTCCAACGATAGAGCATTTTTCCTGCGGGCAATGCTATCAGTATTTTTCTGTAGTTATCTACAGCCATATATTACCTGTACGTTTCTTGGCATTGCTCCGTCGTTCCTTCGCAACTGTCCAGCTACAAAAGAAAGTGCTTTTACTGTAAAGTATGCCTACAATGGAATGTCAGTGTTACGTGGCTTTTTGGAGTTGGCCATTCAGCAGCCGAAAACGAGATGTCATAAACATATTGGCTGTAAAAGGAATGTGTCAGCAACAATTGGAATAAAGCGTTGCTCTCAAGCTTACTGGCATGGTTGAGTGCACTTGCATTTGTGCGTGAATTGTCCATGAAGCCCGCCGGTGGTTTGCGTGAATTCTTCCAGGCAATTTCCTAAACGTTCAGAGACACGCATGTAGCAACACTACAACAAACTAAAAGTTGATTCGCGAATTTTGGTTAGCTCAAGAGCGGGTTGATTTTTTCCAACCTTTTCTTTTTGCATAAGCGGCTTTAGTCGGAAGTGGAAGCCACAGTAGGAAGAAGCTTTGTCAGCTTCCAAAAGTGATTAAGCGCGAGTTGGCTGTTTCGTCATCGAAGCAAGATGGAATTTTAATTTTTCAAAAAAGTGCAACGCGGGACAATGGGCGTGTCGTCTCCCAGTGCGAACTATTAATCTTAGTAACGATTACGCCCCTTTTGTTGCCGTTGGAAATTGATTGAGATTAATGAGTTGCTGAAGGAAACTATGACTACTGAAATAGCTGATCATAAGCATTGCTGGTTATTCTGCCTCATTTACCATTACTGCGTTTGTAAGATGTCATTCAGTGAAGAGATGTTGGCGACAAGTTGAAAAGTTCCATTGGTATTCGACTGACCTTTGCATAGTGCTCTCACGTTTTCGTTTAAGCAACAAGAAAGCATTATTATAGAGATGATTGATTGTTTCCTCTATAAAAAGTTGGTAGTATTTATTTTCTTGCTGATATTAGTGGGACATTTGCTGTGCCTTGTATCGGAATGTGCCACATGTTTTGCACCAGTTGGTCGAGCAGCAGCTTAATGGCATACTGAAGTAGTGCGCTATCTTTTATAGCCCACAAAAGCCGGAAATGTCGAAGCAACTCTCCGTAGTTAAAGATTTTTGTAGCATTGGTGCGTTGCGAAGTATGTGTTGGCTACGCGGTCTCCCTTAACGATAAAGCTAAGCTGTCTGGTTACTCCAAGCTTGTTCATCCAAAGAACGATTAGTTTCTTAGCGCTATGTCACGGCCGGGGATTGTTTTTGAATTCCAAGCTTCCGTTGATGCATTACGGTGGCGATTGGAGCTTGGAAAATCTCTTTCTAGCACGAAAGGGTGTCTGGGCTCGATAGAAGCGTCTAGAATCTGTGCCGTCCTTTCGTATGATCGATAAAATGCAGATTCTGTTTTCGCCAGTTTTTACGCCTACGCCTTGATGCGTATTTACCCAACATTAACGCTTGCGTGGCGCGAAAAAGTGTCAACCTGCCACAATGATTCATAGGCAGATTTTCTTTCAACGTCACGTAGTATTTGCATAAATCTGACATTCTTATTTTTCCAGACAGTCTCGAAAGGTAGACTTCCAAGCCAGCGGAATCCGGTTTTCCATTTCCTTTTGTTTTCCGCATTTTTGTATACGTTCAAAAACTCGACTTGCAAGTTTAATGTCGACGCTGTTGCCCGCCAAGGCTAATAGCCCGAATTAACAACGTCTTTTGACGATTACGGAAGCGAAAGTAGACGTCGATCATTACGAGCCCCTTTGGGCTTTTTGAAGAGCAACTTGCGCAATAGATCATCCTCAAGTCGTAAATCATCTGTTGGCTGATTCGCGCGTGCCATTTTATGTTCCACTCCTCTGCTGTTATTGGAAATAAGAAAAAAACCGCGACGTAGAGGAGATTAGATCGCGTGTTTACGTTTTCTAGTAATTGAGTGATTGATGGGAAACGTTGAGTAGCTCCATAATCGTTTCGTGAATGAGCCTATAGTTGAAGAATCGTTCGCCAAGGTAAAAAATAACAAAGTGTCAACGTTGGACCTCACACGTTGAGACATTAAAATCTCCATGAGAAGTTAAGAGCATTGCGGGTAATAAAGAAAAAAAGTAAAATTACTTACTCTTCTCGCGCTCTTCGACGCGACAATGTCGTCTTCCTTCGGGAACCGGAAATCGAGGGTCACCGCAGCCGCAAGCTTTGATAAGCTCCATTTGAAAGCAACTACGATAGCAACCCTATTATAATGTTCATGTAGATGGTTTTGCTCTATCTTCAAGAGTGTGTGCATACTTCCAGTGTGTAAACTTGGTCCTTGTAGATGTAGTCTTCCGTTTTACCTTCGTGTATGCAGTCCCCGTAAGGAGCCGGAAGACGCTCGATTTTTCGCTACAAATTTAATTGTCCCTAAATGGGGTCGTCGCCGACGATTGCTCGTCAAAAGTCACCAAGCGAAGTCCAAATGAGGACATCAATCCCGTCGGTGCGTTGTAGCCGTTCGTATCCGGAAATGGATACTCATCCTGCGAGTGAACGACTAATCGAACTCCCGACGCTTTTGTTGTCGGCAGGTAGTCGTCTACGTCAACATAAACGACCAATGAAAGCCCTAAAAAGGAAAGAATGTCCATTTCATTGAAAAGAATGCATCTTGCGTACCGTATATTGGCCCAGCTCTGCTTGTTGTCCTGTTTTGCGAATTGTCGGAATTGAACATGTAGCAATTGCCGTAAACCGGGTCGACATAAAGCTTGAAATCCCTTTTTTGGGAGAAATGTTCATTGAAAAGGCGCGGCAACTTTTTACGTCCTACTTTTCAATGTTGCACTGCCGACCGTTGAACGAACACTGTAGAATAAAGTCCTTCTTTTGTTGGGACAGCCGTACTCTGGTCTCGTTGGTCATTTCGGCCATGATGAAGAGTGTATTTTCTTGCGCTTTGCTTACCTTGGCCGTTTCATCCGTAATTCCCTGCGGAGTAGCTGCCCATTCAACCCATTCAAAGTTCCTATGGGGCTTATCATACCTGGAATCCCATTGTTTCGCTGTATTGCTCCTCTTCTGACGGTCCTGACATTGTCGTAGTTGTGGGAGCGAGAAACGTTGTTGTTGTTGTTGTTGTTGTTTCCACAGGAGGTGGATCTATGGCTACCGTTGTCGTGTAGCGATCCAATCGAACGTCGCTGTACTTTGGGTCCCATATACGTTCAGGTTGCCCGCCGCTAGCTGCCAGGCATTTGTGACTACGACTATCGCAAACACATCTTTGTATGTCGTCTTGGGAGGAGAGCTGCCGTTTCTTCACCACTTCCCAGCAGTTACCACTGGGACTACACCGAGAGCACCATTCGGTTCTCCAGTGCTTCTCTGACAGGCAAGGCCAAGGTACTCCTATCATTGGGTCATATAGCTCTCAATTGATTTTTCTCAATAAAACTTATTAACATACTTGTACGCTTGTCGAAGTAGCAAAGGCATACTCCTTCGCCAGCCAATGGAGCGGTCAAAAATGGCACACATTCACCTTCTTCGTCAGGGCATAAGCAGCGAGCGTATAATGGTTTATAGCGAAAGTGCTCATGGTTTGACGACGCTATTCGACGTACTCTTTTCCCCTTCGACGCATTGCCACTGGAAGGTTTGTTCTTTTCAAAAAATTGGAACTGAAAGAACTGTTCATTAAGAGCTGCTATCAATATGTGCCAACGAGTTCGAAGTCGGCTTTGCAATAAAGTGGTCCCTGATTGAATATTCATTACGCATCAAAGTGGAATTTTTATTCGCCCCGTCAATGTACAGCTTCCAAAACACTGCATTTCCATAGTAGGCAAAAGCTTGCCGGCTTTTATGTCAGTCAGCTGGAATGAAAAACCGTTTGTGATGTTAGCTACTTCGCTTTGTTGTTTCGATGAGATACAGCTTAGATGTTGTACCATAGGGTGTAGTTTGCCTGAATATTTTAAAGCGTCAAATCTTTCCGTAATCCCTTTATTTACTTCCCCTTCGGAGAAGGCGAAGCGCGTGACGTCCACGTATGTTTTTCAAGTTGGTCTGGTGGAATACGTCCAATGTCACAAAATAGGCAAAGAATACATCTGTCATTTGTACTTTTATGGAGGCGAAGGCATTTAAATCGATACGATACCAAACGCAACCTCGAAAAATGGAGGCGCTCCAATTGTTGCTATTGGCACTTTTCTTGCAAGCTATTCATTTCAGCTTTCTCATCAAGCAGACTCACGACGGCTTTGTCAACTTTTTACCGACAAACTACTTCTTAGTTTCCTTCCGCAGTGATAAAGGTGCGTGTTGGCAATTGGGTCAATTTATACTTCAACTGTAGCCTCTGCGGATTGTTTTGAAATGAATTTTTTTTTGAAACAGTTGGGACGTAGAGGGCGCTTTCTAACCAAGCGATAATTGCCAGGTCATTCAAGGGAGAAAGTCTCCGTCCTTATGACGAAGAACGTCTGCCAAATTTTCGTTGACGCTACGCACCAAAGGGAGACGTTCACACTTATTGACTATCGGTCGTCGGCCGGCGGTCGATTGAAAAGAAGCAACAATTAATGTCAGATTTTATCGTGTCGAAGCTTTACCGCTCAGTCTTGACATGTTTTCGTCCCTGGAAAGTTTATACTTTGAAGAAGGGTACGTTTTGACCGATTGGGACCGCCATATTCGACCATAATACCGGGACGTAGCGGGGATCAACTGGGTTGATCAATTTGACAAATCGATCCTCCCAGTTTGGAGAAGCAACTTCGCTTCCGCTGGCCGAAGCCTATTTTTCAAAGATGCTAACGACTAGTTGAAAATATCTACTTCTTTAATAGATTTATTATGTAGGTTTTTCTAACGTTATTTCAAAAATGAAATATTGCTTTACGCTCTGGTGTATGGTTCTTATACAATTAGTTGAGCAGCTGGCACACCTAACATTTGCCTTATAGATACCGCAGGAAAACAATTCATCCGTTTTTGAGAAAATGCCGTTTTTTGTAATACTCGGTAGTATAAACCCTTCGTAATTAGTAGGCATAACGGGCATAGTTCGGCTAACTGATTAGACTCTATTTCAGCTTCTGTTCTTACGAATATAACAATATATTTATTCATACATTTTGGGCAGCAACCTTTCTAGAGTTTTGTTATATATGTACATTGAAAAATAGAGAGAGCGAGAGAGAGAAAGAGGACAAAATGCCTATATATGGATATGTATGTTATAAACGCCTGATTGTTTAGCTTTAGGCTATATAGGGGCACCCGCAGAACCTTTGTTACTCCCATGCGAGATATACATTTTTAACAGGCACCGCTGAAGGGCTACGTCAGCCATGTATAATAATTGAATTTTTTGCTTAAACTATGCCAGTCCAGTTGTCACTGATAAATTGATTGTCTGTTCTGAAAAGCGGTCGGTAAGTTGAAAATGTTTGAAAACTTCTCCAGCCAACGCGGGACGCCAGTTCAGCATGCCAACTTACGGACGGAAGGAATACAAGTGACAATGCTTACCATTCGCTTCATCTCGTCGACTTCCTGTACCAAGCTGTTCTTGTACGGGTTAATGTTGCAAAGCGTGACCACCGGAAACTGACTGGTTTCGAATCGAAGCTAAAATGAAACAGCCAAATTTAATATTCCATTGTTTCGCCGCTTTTGCGCGCGACGTCACGGGCGCTTAGCTACCATTGATCCCTGAACATTTTTTTGACGCCTTAATTGGCTCTTTTTACACACTTCCACGTTATTGCGCTTTTTTGCTTTGCTAATTTCGTCGAATGATTGTCAGTTTTTGTGCCCAGAATTGCGCCAGCGGTTATGAGCCGTACCGCCGAGGCGCGTTAGCCTAAGTAGCGTAAAATTTTAACTTTTCATTTTCAGCTTTCCATAGATCGTGCGGGTATGGTGCCACTTTGTCCGTTCGGACGGGCATAAG
Organism: Trichuris trichiura; assembly: GCA_037903355.1. Taxonomy (NCBI): domain Eukaryota; kingdom Metazoa; phylum Nematoda; class Enoplea; order Trichinellida; family Trichuridae; genus Trichuris; species Trichuris trichiura. The sequence continues at coordinate 8,495 of JBAJFE010000044.1, read as the reverse complement.
CAGAGTGTTCGGCGAAATTCGCATGTCAACTCTGTTAGATTCGCGTGTCAACGAGATGAGCGCGCAATGAGTTAAACGTGTGGCACGTCTCTCCGGCTAGCTTCAATGAAAAAGCGTACGCAAGCGTCGCGTTTTCCAGGTACGAACAACTGCCGCTTGCTCGAATGAACAAAGAAGAAAATTATGCCACCCACTGTTTGAACATCTACGATCTTGGAATTCCTGGTTGGAAAGTGGGTGATCACTGCCAGTTAGCTTTGCGCGCTGGCAATTCAAGATGTGAGACCACTGGTTGGTGGTTGTGGGAGGGGCGCCAAAAAATCAACGTTTTAGCGTCAGCCTTGAGGGGCACGCGTTGCACGCGACATTCGAGAAGGTGCGATCAGAGTCCGAAAAATAGAAACATGTATAAAAAATGGCAAAAACATATTTCCGGTGTCGTTGCACGCTTTGGCCAGATGGATCGGTTAAAAGTTGCACTATTGTCATTTGATCGAGCTGATAAAAGTTCCATCTCCGTTGGCAAGGGCGGGTCGGCTCGATTTATCAGATTGCTTTGGGTGCCCGCAATTGATTGCCCGTCAACTTGTGCAAGCCGCACTCCAAACAGCAGCTGTCAATAATGGCATCTCGATTAGCAAACGTCCAAAAGGAAATAATTCAGTCCCTTATATTCAAAGGAATGCGTTCGCCCGAGAAGCGTACAATGTTCCGAAGGTGCTAATGATGGGCTTTTTTTTGTAAAAATTATTTACGTCCGCTATTCGAGCGCAAACGCGTTCAAAAGGTTGTAAATTCTTACCTCGACTTGCGTAGTTGTCTCGAAGCGCAGAAACCGAGCGATAAGAAGGCAAAGTTGAAAAATGAATATAGTAAAGGATGTGCAGACAACACAGGTCCAAAAGGCTCCTTCCCTTTTGGACCTGGCCATACCAATCCGGGGAATGCCATGGGCAGTGGTTCGGTCGCTAAATTCGAGCAGCAGGTTCTTGACCCGTCGTCTTGTCGTTTTGTTATCTTGGAAGGTGACCATGTTGGCCCACTGCCAAGGCTATAACTGCCTAGGCGGTCCAGTGGGCAGCGACAAGGAGCCAGACTTGTCGGCGGTCCGGCAATGTTTTGGACTACTAATACTTAGTGCCGCCACGGTCACTAATGCCGACACAGTTTTCCATACTGGCTAATAGGAAGGCCCGTAATATCAGTCGGCGTTGTCGCCGCGAAACGATAACGCGGCTGTTGCTTATATCCAATGACGAAAGCGCCACTGGGGCCTTCTTACTGGCGACTTGTAGCGAAATGCCGAATCAACGTCGCCGACGATGCGGCGGATCAGCTGACGCCGTGTGAAACAACGTCGAACATTCCTTATGCAACCTGCTTTACCCCAATTCGAATGGACATTTGCCCATGTTATTCCTATCAACGTTGCATCGACATTTTCGCAAGCAAAATGTCGACCGCATCACTCAGCGGAAGGATGTTTTTTCCTCCATTGACCAATTCGCTTGCCGCTCTTCCTGGTGTTGGCATTCTAAAAGTTATAATGCTCTTTTTCCACCATTGCATTCGCGATGCTCGTATGTGTGTTGAATTGTCAATTTCGGTCATTTGCTCTGTTCCGCAGCTTTAGGAAAAAGTCTCTTAATTGTACGAAGCAGAAATGGAGCGCTTCCGCTGGGTCCCTGTTTTTCTGCTCGTTGGACATTTCGCTAGTTGTGCTTATGGTTGCTTTTCTTTCGCAGACGTTTTGGCATTCAATTTCTTGTCAGTTCGTCTCAAACTGGTCACTGATTTTTCAGTTCGTATCCGAGCAGACAATGTTGTCGACGTGCACTTTTGGCGCCAATATCTTGGCTGAGAATTCAGCCGGTTGTAAAGTTTAGTTAGCTCCCTGCTGACGCTCCCTCATCAATTTTAAACATTGTACAGCTACTTTGGCTCATCGTATTATTGGTTATGCGGTCCTACATGTAGTTAAGGGAGTAGTGTCGCCTTATACGCTTGTAACTGAAAGCGAAGAGCAAAGGTTATACCTCATAAGACATAACAGAAATTGAGTAGTTGGCCGTGATAGCAAACTTCAAAAAGGCTGTAAGAGCAAGTTACTTTTTAGCCCTTTACGTCGCATTTAGTTTTTCTGAGAAGTTGCCGCTTTTATGGATCGTAACAACGCCGTGGTAGACTGTTGTTTTTAATCTCTTCCTAACAAATGGTTATTGACGTTGTTTTTATGCTCTTTGAAAAATTTCTTATCTCTGCTCAAGTCGACTCAGGTTTTTTTTTGTAAATTAATCCGAAACTTCAATCCGGCTTCTGCCATCCGTAGGCTGGCAGCAGTCCGCGTAGAGCAACGGCGTTCAATTCAAACGAAGTTAGTAATTGCCTATTTTCAAACAGTGCAGATTGCCCGTAAAAACTTTATCCAATCAGGGTTACGTAACAGGGCCCACTTTGCGCTTATTGGCGTAATCCCAATTTTATTATGCTGCTCTGCCGATTGTTGTTGTCCAAAAATGACATGCTTCGTGTATGTGCCAATTTGATTTATTTTTCCTTTGTTGATTGGCGCTTTGCTTTTTTAGGAAGTCCTTTAGTTGCGCAACTTCGCGTGATGGAAGGTGGTTGCATTGTTTTTGCTCCTTGGCTGTCAGTTGGCCCCACGCAACCGCGTAAATTTAACAGAGTTGCCCGTTTCCCGACGAAGTTTTGCTTTTGTAAAAAGTGATCGCCTGTTGGGCGAAAGATTGGAAACTTTTGCAAAGCAAAGCAGAACGTTGCGATTTCGCACGTTGCTGCTATCGTACAGTATCTGCTTCGTGCAAGGGCGTAATCAGTCGAAAGTCCAGCAAAATAATGTAGATGGATTTGCGTCGGTTCGCAGTATTCCAATCGTTTGGCTTCGGTTATTTTCATGAGTTTGTCGGTCGCTTTTTTGCAATTTGTTCCCGTAAAAATGCGCCTCCGATTGCTCAGGTTCTTAAAGCTTTCGACTTGAGTTCTCGTGGTTGAGTTGGCAGCAAGTTTGGCTCTGCGGTACAAGTTTTTTTCATATAAGTTTTGAAATTCAAAACTGCTGCACCTGAAAATTGTTTATAAGCTTACTGTATAACGGCGCTCACCTAATGGAGCCGCTTGTTTTCTTGCTACTATTTGTATTGCAAATTGTGGAGTTGTTGACCTCTGAGCTGTTCAGAAATCTAATGATTGACCGCGTTCTCTTGTTTCAATTTTTTCAGTTAAATTGCGAAGGCGTAATTGTTTCAAATTGCGCTCCATCATTATCAGTAAATCTGTCTATGCACATTTTCACATATTAGACAACTTATCCAATCACGTATTTGACGTAACAAGCTGAGAGCGAACGAATTAGCAGATCCGTAGGTGATTAGCGCGTGATGCTTAGCGTTTGATTTCAAGTCTGAATCGCATAAAAGTTGATAGTTCAACCATATTTCAAAGAGAACCTTTGCTTGACATTGTCAGTGATGAACTTCAATGCCTTTGCTTTCCATAATTTCTCGCTAGCATCAACCGTCTTGCTCTTATAAGGCGCGTTCCTTAACGCTCTTATAATTGCATTTAGTCGATACACTTGCAGCAGTATCGCGAGTCTGCTTTTGCAAAATTATGGCACTTTCAGTTAGGCTCTATCCTTTTCCAGAGGATTTGCAGGTAACAATAAGTTGATTATCATTTTAGAAATTTGCAATAGAAGAAAACGAAGCAGGCAGTTCTATTGACAGCAAAACATAATACACCGTGCACTTTGCGTAATGTTGGTACTTAAAGTTGTGAAAATTCAAAAGCGTTCGTCATTCGCGCGCTACTAAGTTTTCTCTCTTACTTTGGTCCTGCTGCACTATTCTGTTTATTAACGTGTGTGCATGTTTGAGTTAAACGGCGTCTGCTCACTTATTAGTGGCATACCAGTGAACCTCAAATTGTTTTACATGTACTAAAAACATAGAACGCACATGTCTGTCCTTGCCTGGGATTGAACCAGGGACCTTCTGCGTGTAAAGCAGACGTGATGACCACTACACTACAAGGACGACAGAACTGTTCTTTTGAGCAGATTTTCTGAGCGGGTTACGCTTCTCTTTTTCTGGTAGCACTTTCATTCTGATCGATGTTAACAGTAAAAGAGAAAAACGGCAAGGTTCATCCCCCAGGTAAGGAATCCCGAAAACGGCTGCTTTAAAGCATTGCTTGACATGATCATAAGTTGACCTGCTGTCTCATGCGTGGCTTTTGAGAGCATTCTCCGTAGCAGAAAGACGGACGGATAAAGTAATGTAAGTGGATTGGGTAATATCCGTACGAAATAATTTCAGTGGCGGTTTCATCGTTTTACTGTACCGTTTAGTCTTGCGGATTTTTGGTAATTACGTACATTTGCACTTTTTTGATTTAGGCATTTGTTACTTGATTAATCGATTCGCTCAATAAGATGAACAGAAGTCAAGCATTCCCGTAAAGAATGGACAACGTTTTGACATGACATGAAAGCAATAATTTGTTTCTTCCCATTTCAACCATTGCACATTCCATTGATGCAGCCACAACACAAAACTTTTCATTAAACGTCTTGCCGGCTAGCTGTTGTTCATCATTGTTTTGTTTACTCATGATTACCTTGTTCTTGAATGGGTATGACATGCTTTTGAATTATGTTGGAAGAAACCTTCGCGGCTGCGCCGTTGCACTTTCCTTTCCGAACGGAAGTAACTGACAAATATGTAAGTCGTCTAATTTTCAGTTTTTCACGCTGTTATCTTGCATCACCATTTAATCAGTTTGCAAAAAAGCTCTGATGCTCATGCCAATTTTTAAAGCATGGTGAACGCTGATTTTAGAACTTTTGCGAACTTTCGCTTATTGATAAAGTTCGCTGAGTCCACAAAGTTTTTAGCTGCAAGAATAGCACTACATATTTATATAGACACTCCGAGTCGTTTAAACTTTTAGAATTGATTACCAATTGTGAAGCTTCACCGGCGAAGAAATTAGAAAGGCGTGAAGAGAACGGAAAGTTAATGTGAACTGGATGGCAAGGTGGTGTGATGAAGCAGAAGTTAAAGTAATGTAAATGAAACACGTTTTTAGGTTACTAATGAATCAAGCTGTTAAATGAATATATCAGATAAAAACTGGAATTTGCTGATTTCATATCCACTTAATGTTTCCTACAATAGAAGCTAGGGAAGAAGGCAGCAATCAATTGTGAAGAAAGTCAAATGAATGGGTGAAACACATTCATCCTCAGTAGTGGCACGCCGGTAGTGCTTCAATGATCTGAAGTTAACCTTGGCGTTGATGTAGCTGTTGAGCCCTGGTAAGCATGTCCTATTGCATCTACTTTTAAACGTCACCTAAGGACAAGCACTTCTCCTTAGAAGAGTGTAAGTGACATGTTTTCACCTCATAAAAAGTGTGTAGGCTAAATTCCACGCTTGATACTTTTCTTTCGTCTTACGGTTGAGTGTCCGTATTGGGTGTGGTAATACCATACATACTCATAGTACCAACAGCAAGTTGTAAAGCGCACATAGACAACAATACCTCGACCAAACAAAGGCAAATCGTAGTGTTCGACTGCTGCCATTACATCTAAGGTACGACTTCTACGTGCATGTACGTCATCACATGAAAGTTTATGAAATAGAATTCAAATCACAAGATCTTGATTCATTATGAGATAAGATATGAGCATTAAAACCCTAATCTCTTTGCAGCAAACAGAACGGAACACGAGCAGTTACGTACGTCATTCGTTCTGTAATTTGCTATCCATCCTAGGGTTTGAGGATAACCCAATCTGAAGATCTACTATGAAACTATTCAAGCCTGAAAGTCTCGCTGATCCCAATATGCACAAGGCATCATGAGATAATGTGCTACCTTAACACGGTAGACTGGATGACCACCAAAGTCTGACCTAAAAAGGAGTTCATCGTTTTTCGCATAACCTTTCGCCTTCAACGAACTCATTGTCACACAATCTTGCTACTCGTTTTTCATAAAGAGTGCAAACGACTCACTTAGCTGTGAATTTCAAATTTTTTCATAAGCCTCTCCCTTCATAGTTGCCAGTCTGCTTACGAATATTTCAAGTATTTTATTAAGCAAATGGACAGGAACATAAATGCATTAACTTAGTAAATTGACATTTGGAAAAAGAATTAACAAATACCGTAATGCATTTCAGACATATTTTAATTTCAACTGCGCAGAAACCAGTTTAAAAGATAACCTTTGGCAGCTAACCAAATGTAGGTAAAATTCGCTGATAAAACGCAACCTCGCTCGAAATTGCGAGAAATCGCTGTTAAGTAAATATTCAGTAGAGCATTTCGAGAGATTAAGCAAATAAAAACATTATCATCGAATGATAAGTTTATCTTCATTTGACCCATTTACCACAATCAGCGCCGTACAGTGAAGTCGATGCAATAGTGTTGAACAGACGAACGAGACAATATCAGCGACCACGTTGGAACATCATCGACCGCAGTGGCATTTTCGACGTTGCAGAAGAAAAAGTAAGTATTACAATTATTTTAATAAATTTTTTCAATCATTGCTAGTAATCGCGTAATCTAATGTAACTTACGGGCTTTCTGCCAGTCGCACTCACGTCTTTTTGCATGAAATGTGGACTCAAATTGTGATTGAGCGACATCTTTTCTGCAACTCCGTTTATGGTGAGAAAATCAAATATTTGTCTATAAAAATAATGGTGGAACAAAAGTCGCTCCAACTGAAAGTGTCATTCATAAAGTGAACAAATAGCGATGCCAATGTTTGTGTGCTTTTTTTGTATTTTAAATATTTTGTGTGACAGATATGTGCATTGCGAATAGAAGTTAGCAGTAGACAGCTGCTTAGAAATTATTCGAACTTTGACTGTTGATTGATAACGAAGAGACTGCGTGGACAGAGCGCTCGTTTACATATTGAATCTACTGAGAAGAAGAAAACACTTTTTACGTTGCGACAATCCCGAAAGCAAAGTAAGTACCACCGTGCTTTTTTCGTTTTGTTCATATTAAAACATGGCAATATCCGTCGGTCTATCAGTTTTTTCAGATGGTCGAGAAAATTGATATGTTATATTTATCATTTACGCTTGCCTTATATACTAACGCGTTCTGACTGTATACTATTCAGTTCGTGTCACTTTCTTTATTTTCTGATCAGCGTCTGTTACAGAGTTTAGCGGTGAACTACAGCTTCATACGTATTTTAGCTTTGCTGAAAGAAAGTATGATTTTCTCGGCAGTGTCTTCGCGTTCTGACTTATTCTTTCGGTGCGGTAACAGAAAGAAGGCGCTGCTGCGAAGTCGCACATCTTATTCTTATTTCAGTGACTATTCAACCAAAAGTTGTACAGCTTTATTCAATTTGACTAAACGACAAAATGCACGTAATTTATTCTTGCAAAAAGACTTGAACAAGACGAATTTCGTTTATATCGACGTTCCGGAAGACAAAGTAAGTAAATTTTTCCTCCCATTGCACTGTCGAATTTTTCTTCAGAACTGGTAGGCAATTACAACTAGCGCTAATGTCTAAATCTTTTCGCTAGCGTGATAAGTTGTACATGTAAATGGTAAATGAAGAATCACAACTTTTTTTCATGTGAATTAGTTGTAAATTTTTAGAGGTAGAGGGGTGTTCAAACGTTGTCATCTTTCGCAGTTTTCAAACGATTTGGCGCTATGCTATTTTATTGCAGTTAACTTCATTTTCAATTTATTTCGTGTATCAAGATGTCAGAAAACAAAAATCCCAGCAAACAGAAAAACAGGGTTAATCCATGCGGTCGAATGTGCTTGTTCAGGAGTGCACACTGGGGAACCAGGCAATACTCTGGAACATAGGTTCAATCAACACATACAAAATCCTCAATAGTGACAATAACGCAAAATCAATTTTTAATAATGATAGCACTCCAATCGCACAACGCGGAAGACTGACGCTGGATCCAAGAGCTACCGTGGAAGAAGCTATTCAAGCCCTGCGCTGTGGTGAAACACGCGGCACAACGTTACCAGCCTTTTCAACGAAACGTTTTATGCTATGAAAATAATTTACGCTTACAACGGATTAATGAAGTCCTGTACATTAGACGCAATGAAACATACAACCGCGATCAAGGAGCGGAAATAAGTGAACGATGGACGACCATTATCATGCGCTCCAATTGCTGCTGATTAATTTGATTGCGTACACGAGCACAGGGAAGAAGTTAAAAAAAATGGAGTATCTTATCAGTACTTTATACGGTATGTTTTCTTGCCCGTTTATGGATTCTGAAATCAAACCGAAGCAAATGCCCTACCAACGGATGGAGGAACAATTATTAAGGAAAAATACAGAACAAGTACTTAAACAGTTCGGAGCTTTCGGCACTAACCTTGTCCCGTCGTCAGCGATGGTGGTAATGTAACTCAAAATCTCTATGTAACTCAAAATCAAAATGTTATCTG